>JASSUY010038515.1:10655-60788 GCA_032466535.1 Forpus xanthops | reverse complement strand
CAACTTCATCTGCCAGCTCCTTCAGGACCCGCAGATGGATTTCATCAGGTCCCATGGACTTGTGTATGTTCAGGTTCTCACAATGGTCTTGAACCAGATCCTCTCTTACAATGGGCCTAGGGTCTTCATTCTCACAGTCTGTGCGTCTGCCTTCCAGGACTTAGGTGGTGAGGCTTGTTGACCCTGTTGCTGGAAGCTGGATTTATTTCTTAGTTTTCATGGCTTGAGGCTGGGGGAGTACGAGTGCTTTATAATGGTAACTTTTGGGCAAGATGCAGAAAAGTACTCAGGAGCTTTTCAGTCGTCTGACTTACTGGGTACCACACAAATGAGCTACCCACACTTGCAGTTGTTCTTCAGTTCTAAATTATCTTAACTTTTAACCTATGCTATCCCTGCTCTGTAAATGCAGTTTACTCTGGCTGATGCAAAAGGCTTTCTGAATTCCGCAGTTTCTTGTTGTGATAGTTGGTGGCTTCTCTTTAAGTGTTACCTTAAAGTGTAGTTTCACAAGACTGGACTTTTAATGTAATTTTTATATTTGGGTGTATTTTAGAGTGAAAAGCGACATTCCCTTCTGTTTGATCCAGTTGTAATCATAATGGCAAGTGAATGTCTGCGGTTCAAACATTTTTAGGACTCCCTCCCTTTTGAGCAGAAGAAGCTGCGAAATCTTAAGTATACTGAGTATTTATTAATGGCATTTGCTAACATTTGTTTTCTATCAGTTCTGGTGTCTTTAAATTAGTCATGAATACCCATTAACTCTATTATGGCAAGTCAGTATCAAGCCTAATAGTTCCTGTTGTAAGATGCTTTAATATGGTCTTCAAATACAGTATTAAAATTTATTGGTCATTCCTTAAAGCTGATTGATATGCTAGGGATTTTCATAGAGAAAAAAAAATACCTAAATGGGATGCATACACTGCTAGCCTGATTTCAATAAATTTTAAAACTTTTTCCTGCTGTTTATGGTTATAATTGGGTGTTAAAGACTTTCTACTGAGTTGGATGCTGACTCTCTCTCTTTATTACTTCCTGCTTCTGATCACTCTTGAACTGAATTCATCTCTGCCATGGACATATTATTTAGCATGAAAAGACTTTGCCAGTATTTGTAGGATTTTCCAGGGCTTTGGTACCAATTCGTCAGCGGGCAAACTGCGGTTGTATTTTTTGCAGTTGGCATTGTCAAGTGGAACTGAATGTGGAGTTCTGAAATGACACATGTGCTTTCCATTTCTTCGTGAAGACTAGGTTGTTGCTGTGTCAGTCTCATACTTTCTTCTTATAGTGCTGTCTGTGTGGAGCTTTCAACTTCATCTCTGTGATGCTCTAGGGCTGAACAAATAATAGACTGCTATCAGGATTCTCACCTTCTGTTGTGGGCAATCTCTGGATTTATTATTATTACAATTTTTTAACTGTTTCTGGTGCAGCTGGAGTGCTGCTGCAGTGCAGAGCCATGATTTGTAGCTGTGCAAGCACCATATGCATCAGCATTTGGCTGGGCTGCTGGAGCCGTGCTGTGACACGCTTGTGCTCTGCTAAGCTGGTCTATGGAAAATTATCAGAACTACTAGTAAAACTACTTAGTCCAGCTCAGTAAGATGAATGGATTAAAATCTTTAAAGACCTTGAGAAATGTTTAAGGCAAAAAATCAGGTATACTAAAGCTCAGGAAATGTAAGGGGTTTCATAAGTTGTCCAGCCAAAGGCATTTGTACTCCTCTCACTTTGTATTCAGCTTTATGTAAAGATTTTTCCATTTTGTTAATTGTAAAAGAATAAATACCTTTTACCCCATCTTACAACAATATTTAGTGTAGATAACCTCATTTTGCAAACCTATTCCATTACATTCTGAGTTTGTGAAAGATTTAATCATTGTTTTTAGCATAAAACCTTGTCTTCTAAATGACTTCGAAATACTGCTACAAAGCCTGTCTCGATGCATGAGTAAAGCTTTGAACAAATCAAGATTTTTCCTCCAGTAGTGAAAATATTTTATTCACATCCAGACTATTATACCGTAATCTGGTCTCCTGAGTGACTTACTGGAGAAGGTGAGGTCTTAGATTTGTAGAAAAAATATTCCCATGCTTGCAGCTCAGACTTGCTCTAAATATATGGCAAAGACATTTTATTTTCTGAAACACTGTTTTTTAAATATATAACAAAACTGTGTTATTTTGTGGGGTTTAAAATACATTCCAGTGACCTACTAAAGGGAAATTTCTTGCAAGCACACACACACTTCTTGCTTCCTGCTCCTCTGACAGCTTTCCCACTTTGAATGATGCCTGTAAATAGGAACTGTAGCAAAATTGTTCGTGTAACTTCCAAAGAAGAGGAAGAGTGCTCTTCTGGCTTTCAACATCACTGAAATTTGTATTCATAAGGCTGTCAAATATAAGGATGATTGTTATCAATGTTAACTTTTGGCACAAGATTTGTGATCAGGTACTGCTTTATGACATGAAAATTAGGTAACTGCATCGAATGCTGCTGAACAACATAAGCTGCTTGTAAGATGCCATCCTCTAGTACAGGTGACAACAGTTGAAAAACAAATGCTATGGAAGATCTCATTGCAAACTCATAGTTAGCTGACAGGTATTTTCT
Source organism: Forpus xanthops (assembly GCA_032466535.1). Lineage (NCBI taxonomy): Eukaryota > Metazoa > Chordata > Aves > Psittaciformes > Psittacidae > Forpus > Forpus xanthops. Next base: position 58,160 of record JASSUY010038515.1, on the reverse strand, counting down.
TACAGTCTTATTTCATCTTTGCTATTAGCCTATGAGGAGACTTGGCTTAAGGTATCACAGTTCTCTGTGTCCCTGTAACCTTGCATTTGGAAAATAGCACTGACACTCCAATTTGATTTGCATCGGATGCCATGAAAACTATTTTCAAGTTTATACATTTGGTACCAAAGATGAGGGCGTGGGAGATGGAAGAAAGCACAGACACATCACTTCAAAAAGAAATCTAAGGAATAAGAGAGTGGTTAAGTCCTGTTCTTTGTGCTTGAAAATGTTAGTGTTCATGTTCAGTCCAGTTGTAGGCTGGGGCACTGACTAGAGGACAGTAGGCAGTAAGTGCTGGAAATAACCAAATCAGTCTGCAAAGACGATTTAGGTTTTGAATACTTTTTTGTTCAGGTTTATAAATAACTGAGAAAAATGTCCTTTTTGCATACTTTAAGTAATGTATGTGTTGATATGTTCTTATCACTAAGGGCATGGTTGTGCATGCCACTGTTGATTGTAATGGTTATTCAGATAGTCTCTGCACGTTGTAGCAAAAGCAATTGGTCTTAGTCCTGGTTGTGATATCCTTTCTTTGAAAATTCTAGCAGTTGCATTAGCCAATTTGTATCTTGGGCATTTGCGTTGCATTTTTCCAAATTCAGGCCTTTAAATACTTTGCATCCTTCAGGTTAAGTCTAATAGAAGCTGGGAGGATTTGAATGCTAAAATGCCCTGTTTTCTAAATCTAAGCCTATTTGTGTTTGTTTCCAAAATAACTTTGCTTTTCTTTTTCTCTGTTTCTTTTTTATGTGAACTGCAGTTAAACTGTTTTTTCCATTACTTTCAACATTTGGTATTTAACTTTCTGATTTTTGTTTGTTTGTTTGCTTTTCCCTCATAGATAAAGTCAAGGGCAAGAGTATAGGGTTCCACTCCATTCTTTTTACGTAATGTGAAATATTAAAGTACTCTTATAGAGGTAATCAGCATTATTTTTTTTTCCCCCATACTTGCTGTTTGACCACTTAAAAATTTGGATTCTTGGCCCTTCAGCCTCTCTAACAAAATGCCTTGGTAGACTGGTTATGGAATTATTTGTGAATTCTTATCTGCCTATATGAGACTTGGGTTTGTGGTGACTGGAAAGATAGAAATAGGCAGGAATCATAACTACTATTTTAATTATTAGTGTATTACATCTTGCAGAAACACTTGAGCATGGGAGGGAAGATATTTCAACTGAAAAGTTTATTTGCCCTCCTAGTGGCAGCTTTTTATTGGCCCAAGGGGATTTTAAAAATAGTTATTCTATGTTTGTATTAATGTAGTTCTTTTTTAACCTTACAAACTAATATTAAAAATACCCAACTGTATTCAGAAAGTAGCTCTTGGGAACCGTTCTTTGGTTGCTTTGTGCAGATTTGGAGACTTTAGAAGAGCAAGGCAAGTGGGTCTAGAGATTCGGACACATCTTGTCATGGTGTTGCAGTTGGTCACCTCGTTGAGGGGCCTTAGCTAGCTCCCTTGTTTAATGTCTGTTTACTTCAGTGAAAGATATTTAGGAGAGCAGATGCAGAGGGCCTTCCAGCAGGGTTCCATATCCACAAAGCGAAAGAATATTTCTGTATTTTAGTGAATATAACATCATATTCAGCTTTCACCTTCTAATCTTTTCCTCCTCTATTATTTGGTTTCTCTTTTCCACAGTCTGTTGTTGTCAGTAACAGATTGTTTTTGTTTAGGGAGATGTTAAATGCATCGTTTAAGTAATTTTGAAGCCGGACATATGCCATTTTCCCATGTCATCTGCACTACTTATATGTAGCTGAAAGAAAATTGGTCTTGTAAAGATGTAGATTAAGATAAAAAAGGTATACACGACCTATATTTTATGAGCCGTGTTAGGATATGACTGTAAGGTTTTTGTTTCTTAACAGAAGCCAAAACATTAATCTCTCACTTGGGTGTCCCTGTTAAGCTCAAAATAAGTGAAGTAGTAGGTCTAGTAAGCTCAAAACAAGAGAGACAGTAAAAAGCTCAAAATAAGAGAGACAGTAAAAAGGGACAGTGGTATGTGAAATATGATCCAGTGTATGACTGCCCCACCACTCCCCTGGTTTGTTGATCTTAAATTCATTCATAAAGCTATATAGCTTATTTGTGGTTCCTTGTAATTGTCAAATGAGCTCTGCATAGGAGCAGACAACAGTAATCAGACAGTCAATTACTTACTAGTTCCTCTGCTTGCATATGCACCTAAAGTGCAATGTTACAAGAAATTTGAAATTTGAAACTTTCAAAGCATGAAAGCAAAATGAGATGTGAGAGTTTAATTTGGCTTTCAGTTTACATTGCCCCCAGTAATGTTCTTTTAATGTTTGCACACAGATGTGCATTTAAGGGTGGGGAGGGAGAAGTGGGCACACAGAATTTCTTATGGTGATTTCCACTTAATGAGAAAACTCAACGTGCAACAAAGCACTCAGTGTGGAAAAAGCTTTGGAACACACTGGCAGTTTTATTGACTGTCCCTCTGGTAGTGACATGCCAGCCCCCTTTGAATTGATAGTTAACAGGAGTGAGTGAATACACATGGCTTTTGTAAAACAAAGATAAATTGGTGGACAGTTGGACTATGATGGCTTCAGGAGTTACGTGTTTGCCATCAGTGCCCCAAGGCCATTTATGTTCTGTGTCAGTGGGGTGCATCTGAATACCATATGTCACAAAGACTAATGTTCTCGCTCTTCCTTCTAATGGGCATGGCAGACACCACACACTTGGAAATTTCCGTTCCTGCCTCAGAGATAAGCAGTAACAGGGCCAGCTAATTGTGTATGTTGTTAAACACCAGAGCTTCTTACTTGAAAGGTGGGCCCTGGCAATTAATGAGATCCATTAAGGGAGTGAACAGCAAAAAAAAAACCAAACCAAAACTGAAATCCACTTTTTTCCTGACATGGGGCTTGGTGCTAGCAAATTAGATGGGCACTTGTCCAGACAAGTTGCCACTTTGCTGTTAGGAGCGAGGTATAGATTAGGGACAGGTGTTGAAGTGCTGTAATTTAGAGTACTGGATGAAACTTTAGATGCTTGTTTGCAGAGTCCAGTGAGAAATTATACTGTCTGAAGAAAACACTTGAGACAATGAAATTTCCATCATAACAGGGACTTAGGAATTGAATTGTTAAAAATGTATAATAAAAGCCACTCTTAGCAAGAGGTTAGGTTGCAGTGTATATACTTTAAAGATGTTCTGGTGTAATATGCATATGAGCAAGCAAAATGTTTCAGAGCGAGGCTTTTGGCTGAGCACTGTGTTGTCACACATGCAGGATGGAGCTAATTACAGCAGTACACTCCAGACTTTGTGAATTTTGGAATTAATTAGTCTCTGTATTGACAGTAAAATTAAGTGCTGTTACCTGAATTTCTGCTGCTTTCCCTTACTTCTAGTCTTGTTCGGTGTAATAGATTTAATGGAGCTTAAGGTAGCTTAAGGTCAAGGGAGCAGTTCCATAATTTATTTTAGATGCTGGATGTTCAGGGAATGCATGCGGGCAGCAGTTGAATGACCAGCATTGTAAGTCACAAGAAAGTGGCAGCAATGCAAAGAATAAACCATATTGATTACAGTTGCAATTCATCTTTTTGTGAGTTGTGAAGAGGCTATCCATACAGTAACTGCTAGGACCCTGGCTCTGTTCTTTAATGTTTTTAGAAGCACTGTGGCATAGACGAGATGTTCATCCATTGATACTCGTACTTCCATTCAAATATATTGCTGAATAAAAGGGTGTGTGTGTAGGTTTCTGGAGCAAAGAATGACTGCTATTAATTCTTTAACCAGAGAAGCTAAATTCTTGGAGGGCAGGGCATTGTCTGTGTAAATGGAAAGAACAGAAACCAACTGGAAAAAGATGTGTTGGTTTCCAAACCAGGTCAAATGTACAAAAGCTCGTATTACATAGTCTTATGTGTTTGCTTGTCTATGATAAACTATTTAGGATTTTTAGGGCACATTTGGCATGCAGAAGAGGGGTTCCCATGTTCAGTACCTGCGTTTGCCTAGTGCTTGAACAAACAATCACAAAGAAGTATCAGGAATGGCCAAAAAGCACACATGGAGAAGCTGGAATTAAAACCTTCTTGAGTCTGGAAGACTTGGACACTTAGAAATGTAAATATGTTATAAAACTTTGCATTTTTGGAACAGTGTTTTCCATGGGATATAAACTCACTGTTTAGTGAACTTAATTTTCAGAGCTTCCCAGCAATATAATATGATGTGGTAGAATCTCTTTGTCAGTGACATGTGCGGGGAGATTGAGTGCACCCTCAGCAGGTTTGCCGTTGACACCAAGCTGTACGGTTAGGTTAATATACTGGAGGGAAGGAATGCCATCCAGAGGGACCTTGACACACTTGTGAGGTGGGCTGATGCCAACCTCATGAAGTTTAACCGTGCCAAGTGCAAGGTCCTACACCTGGGTTGGAGCAATCCCAGGCGCAGCTACAGGTTGGGCAGAGAGGAGACTGAGAGCAGCCCTGTGGAGAAGGACTTGGGGGTGTTGGTCGATGAAGAAATGAACATGAGCTGGCAGTGTGCTCTTGCAGCCCAGAAAGCCAACTGTATCCTGGACCACATCAAAAGGAGCATAACCAGCAGGTGGAGGCAGGTGGTCCTGCCCCTCTACTCTGCTCTCGTGAGACCTCACTTGGAGTATTGTGTACAGTTCTGGTGTCTTCAACATAAAAAGGACATGGAACTGTTGGAACAAGTCCAAAGGAGGGCCATGAGATTGATCAGGGGACTGTACTGAGAGGACAAGGGGTAATGGGTTAAAACTTATACAGGGGAAGCTTAAATTGGATGTAAGGAGGAAGCTCTTTACTGTAAGGGTGGTGAGGCACTGGAATGAGTTGCCCAGGGAAGTTGTGTATGCTCCATCCTTGGCGGTGTCCAAGGCCAGGTTGGACAGAGTCTTGGGTGACATGGTTTAGTGTGAGGTGTCCTTGCCCCTGGCAGTGGGTTGGACCTAAATGATCTTAAGGTCCTTTCCAAGCGTAACTGTTCTATGATTCTATGAATGTGAGTCTACTTCTTCTGCTGCCTCTTAGGAAGCCAGCTTAAAAATTTTATCTTTGGTTTTTAAAGAGAAATATTTTATTTTATGGCAAGTGATTCACTACCATTCATTTGTGCTTCATACTGTTTCAGTTGCTTTCTCATTCTTCAGGACATCTTCTAGCTTTAAAGAAGCTTCTTCAGACCTAAAGTGGTATAGGTCTTCATCTTCCCATTACAACTGATTAGAACGAAGGGAGGGGTTAAATGACCTGGTCAGAATTATGCAGGAAATCAGTGCTGAATTTGGGAATAGGAGAGCGTGGCATTTCCCATAAATTTGTTTCAACTACTAGCTATGGAATGAGATACTGCAATCAAAGGCATGTCCCTAGTATTTTTATTATGGCTTTGTTTTTCCTCTTACCTGTAATTTTGTGTTTCCTTGCGTTCCTGGTTTGTGGCTTCTTAGTCCTCAGATCATTTTTAGGGACCTAAAGAGAAGCTCAGCTGCTGGGCTGGACAGCAGAGGTGGATAATGAAAGGGAAGAAGATGGCAGAAGGCTAACCACTCCTGGACACTATTGTGTAGGCCCAAAGTGCTTTAGAGTATAAGGCAAAAAAACCTTTACAATTTTAATACTGGGTGATAGAATTTTTTTCTCTCCTATGTGTGTTCTAGCGTTTGAGCTAGTAATCTTGCTGGGGTGTTATGTGCTGGAAATCTTTGTTGGTGGTTGCAGTCCCGCAAAGCTGGCACGAAGAACTTATTGTCAATAGGCATGATATGGTTCACAACTGATAGAGGCTATGACTGCATTTCAGTCTTTCCCCTGCTGCTGTTTGATTTTGCTCTGGGCGTGTATGTGAATGTATGGCTCACCGAGCACATTTTGAAGGTCCCAGGCAGCTCTCAGCCGGTGACCTTCCCTGAGGAGATGTGAGGAGCAGAGGGGATGTGATGTGCTAAAGTTGATTGCCGATCTGGAGAGTAAAACCCTCATGCTCTGTGGTTGCTGAGAAACCAAGTTTTTACAGTATGTAATAAACTTTTGTGTTCACGCAGGAGCGTAAAGTGGGAGGCTGATACTGAAGGTGGCATAAAGTACACTCCTTGTCCGTTCTAGGGAGTGTGTCATCTTACACCCAAGCTTTCTGGCTTAAACGGGGCAAAAATTGATGTAAAGATCTCTGAATTCTAGTCTTCCAGTTAATCTCAACATTTCATACCTGATGATGCTTCAGTTTGAACATATTATTGTCTGAAGTGATACACTGCTTGTTTTAAATTAAATTTTCTTTGAGGGAGAGTTGGTTTTGTTTCCTTGGTTCAGTCTAATCCTGCTTCCTATGATAAATGGCTTTTCATGTAATTGGGTGCACTGATTACTCCATGGCACACATCTGCTAAAGGATGCCTTTGAAAGTCGGGCTAATTGTTAAGTAAGTGGCAGATCTCTGATTGCAATCTCCTTTCAATACAGAAGATGACTTACTTAAGTAAATAATCCTCTCTATTTATTCTGCTGTTTCCCTGCCCCCCTGGTTTGTTGACGTTCTTTTTCCATTTCTGTCTTTATCCTTCAACTCTAATTTTCCTTCCTCTCTATGTTCCTATCTCTTTATAAAGAATTATCAAACATGATTATTAGCAACTTTGGTGTAGTACAATTTGCACATAATGTTATTACTGTTATGAACACGAAAGCTTTGCTACATGCAATTACAGGATTATGTAGTCTACTCTGGCTTCAAAACACAAACCATTGATAATCTACACTAGATTCTACAATCCACATAGAAATTGCAGTTTTGGAAATAGCTATCAAAGAAATGCTTAGCTGTATTTTTCTTAACTATTGCTAGGAAGGTTCATGTAGAGAGTCTTATCCCTCTGGGTGTTATGCCTGCATCTCTGTGTTGAATGTGTGCATAAGGGCAGAGAGACTCAGTATGATGCAGAATCAGTATGCCATTTTTGTATTCTCTAAGAAATATCAAATGTTAAGCCTTCCCTTTGTCTCTATCTTTTTTTTTTTTTTTTTAATAAATGAGCCACAAACTTTTAGAACTTGTGTATGGAACTTTATTTTCTCCTTTATTAATGCTTACAAGCCTCTGTATATATATATATATATATATATATATATATATATATATATACACATAGCTGTTACAGCTGAATCACTATTATTTAACATAGCCTGTTTCACTGTACAAACTGGTGATAAACTGCGTGAAGAAAATCACTTTCTGTTGCCTGGGAGCACTAAAAGGCTTGGCTGATACAGTTGGAGCATTTGATACCACCTTGTCTTTCTTAGCACTTTTCAAGCCTTAATTTCAAATGTATAGGTATAGGGAGTTCCACTTTGGGGATGCGCAAAATAAGAGAAGAGATAACTTATTCACATTTTAGTGTATGTAAATGATGTTACTAAAATGGAAGGTGGGTCTTCTAGCTCTGTTTAATGGTGTGACCAATCTATCGCACAGCTTTCATATATAAATTCATCTGTATTGTGCATATATACATAAAATACATAAAATGCTTCCTCAGAAGATTTGCTTAAGACAAAACTATTGCTGCTTATGAATACAGGGAAATAGGATTGGCAATAAAGTGGACTGAATACTGGATAAAGCTTCCCATCTTTACATTTGCAAGTTTACGGTAGCCACTGGGATATTCTTTTTGGCCTGATGTTGCGTGTGCTGTGCCAGTGACACAGCATGGATTTCAGACACAACTGCAACCTGGAGAAGTCTCTGAGGATTATCTGTTAGTGAAGATAGGTTGTCTGACAGAGGGAAATAAGTGTGTTTGGGAAATACAGATGCAGTTAGAGGAAATTGATTTCTTTCTTGCTTATTAGAAGAGCTACGGATGGCGAAACCATTGACATTAGCCATCTGTTTTTAAAAGAAGAGCTAATTAGTATAGTTGACCAGGTGCTTATATTTTCTCATTTTTGTTGCTTTATGAAGAACAAGTTGAAAGCTATGTAGTGTTTTTTGTACTTTCTTATGGGTCTATTTTGAAGGTTTTTTTTTTCCATTGTGCTTCTATTTTCTTTCCTTTTCCCATAATAAAGTTTGAATATGGAAGTGTGTGCGAATTTGAAGTAGCAGTTAATGATCGTCTCATCTGGCTGTCTAAAATAGTGCAAGGCACTGAGTCACTTCTTGCCACTAATAAGTTGCGTCATTTTGCTAGGATCAGAATGTTCCAGTCTCTAAGCAAATAGTTTTAACAGTAAAAAAACAGTTGCTACCATATATATGTGTAAGCGTACAATTATGTATATATATATATACACATACACTCTCTAATATGTCTTCTCATCCAAAGATGATGAGTGATTCTACTATGTGAGGGGCAGTGAATTAGTAATCACCATTTCTTTCTGCTTTACCTCAGCCTTTGGATTCAGCAAGGGAGGAAATAAAAAGTGCATTCAGACCACAGTGTTTTCAAAGGTGGTATTTATAAGCATGAATGAGTAAAAATGGGGGGAGATTTTATAGGGAAAAAAAAAAAAAAAAGGCAGTACTAAACTTGTCAGATTAACTTTTTATTGTAGCTTTATTTCCAACATGTTGGATGTATCATCTTTTATATCCAGTCTTGAAGTGTTTTCTGTCATATTCGTGAGTTCTGTTGCAATGCTGTAAGGTAAATTCTGCAAAAAGCCAGGTGTGTACCTCTTTCTGGTTATGTGCAGATGTTTGCTATGCTGAACATTTGATATGTTGATTTTGCAGACTTTATCAAACAGGAATGAAAAGCACCATTTTTACACTGATTATTTTGTGTCTATTTATCTACTTATGGTTTGCCAGCAAACCTGGTCTGTTTTGCCATCAGGATTTCATCAGGCTAAGTTCATGTTTTAATAGTCCCACGGGTCGGAAATTCCCCTCAGATGGGAAAAGCAGGCTGCAGGGGTAAGCCAGCAGAGTGGTATGTGTACAGACAGTACAGATGTGCAGGGACCCACAGCCAGAGAAGCTCAGGTGCTGGGAAAGGCCAGGAGGGGCTGGGTGGCAGCTGTGGCTAATGCAGGGGCAAACTTGGCAGTTGCTTAGAGATGGCTCTGGTTTATTCCCACTAACTGTGCAAAACCTCTGGCAGGGGACTGGAAGTGCCAGTACACTGAATCGCATCTGAGAGGAATCAGTTTGTAGGGCTTCAGGAGCCTGAATCAAATTACACTGGAGCAGACTGACCCCAGGACTTCTGTGGCTTTGTTCCCTGTGTCTTTGGAAGTAAATGCTTATGCAAGCTTTAGCCTGTTTCTACTTTTTCTCTCTGACTGAATAGAAGAGATAAGTGGTCTGTGTGTACGAGAGAAAAACACCAAACTGTGATGCTGAGATAATTGCTAAAAGCAAATGAAGGTCTTTTCTGTTTCAGATCTTCTTAACAACTGATGGGTTATGATTATTAATGAATTAGCAGGAAAGTTTCCAATAGCTTTCCTCATTATGATAGTGTTGAGAGAGGTTGAATGTTGAAAAATTAATGGAGCAACAGGTAGCAGAGGATATCAGTGGTGAATTTGGAGAGAAGAAGCTGAGCAAGAAGACAGGGGTTGACATTTGCGAGGTCACTGAAAGCCCTGTACTGTGAGATGACTGTAGTCTTCGTGCTGACAAGTTTCATAGCTGCACTGGTTCTAATTTGTACTTGTGGAGAAAAGAAGAGAAAAAGAAGAAAAAAAAAAAAACAAAAAACACAGCAAACAAAATCAAAACAAACAATCAAAAAAAAAAAAACCCTGCAAACATAAAAAGGCATCTGACTTGTATAGCAGGATCTTAGCAGGGAGGCTAGTGATCTGCTCCTTTAAGGAGGTGATCGGTTACAAACATTTAATGTGAAGAGGAAGAGAATCCAGATACCTTTCCCCTCCTGTATTAATTCCATAGATAAAAAGAGTGAGCAGTGGGTTTAAAAACCTCTCAATTTAGGTAGAGACTTACTACTTGATAAAGTTTCATGGCCACGGAGTGGGTGACAGCAGGTAAGGAGCAATGTTTTTGTTTCAGCATTCTTACTCTTTTGCTCTCTTACCTTGCACTCATACAGTGTTTGCCTGGCACTCACACAAGCTCAAAGCTTATGACGAACAGCTGCATCCATCTCCCACACTCCTTATTTTTTCCAGCCCAGCATGGACTACCTGCACCTATTAATATGTGTGTGGAAAAGTAATTTAATGGTACATTTCTTCACTGTGATATTTTGGAACAGCTGAACTGCCTGGTTCAGCAACAATTGCATGGTTTGTGGATCAAGGCAAGAAACTCAGAGGTAATGTGGCCTCTGAGATGCAGGGCCTTTTTGGTCATTGGAAGTCATATGTGCCTGATGTCTTCTAGCAGAGCATCACTCTGCCATCCACAGGAGGTAGAAGATGTTTGATCTCCCCAGGCGTGACTGAACTTTTGCATTGAAGTTCTATGTAAGGGTCTTAAAAAGTCCTTCAAATGTAAAAAAAAAATTTGAAGAAAGTAAGTCAGCCTCTCATAGGTAAAGCTGTTGAAGCCCCAAAGACTTGACAGGTAGATTCAGGTTAGATATGTAATATATATTTTGCATGGTTGTTTGATCAGGCACATTTTCCAACTGCCTCAGCTGGAAAAATTGGACAGCAAATCTCAAAGCAAACACAAAAAGTTTTGATAGAAAAAAAAATACTGCTCCACTTTTCCAACCAAATATGTTACAAATTATTGTGGTGGTCACCTGAATGAGCCATGTCATGCGCATGTTAACAGAGAAACAGGCCTTTATGTTAGGATATATATACACCTGTTAGTATTAAACAATGTGTATGTATTGATTTTATTTGCCTTTTGGGGGAGTTTGATTTTGTTTTGTTTGTTCTGGTACATTTCTAAAGGCTTTTTAGCTAGTTGTCACTTGAAACTTTCCTTTAGCATGAAGGCAGATATTTTCCCATTCTTACCTTGTTGTAGGTATCAAAACTTTTAGGGAAAAATACAAATTAACAGGAGTTTTGGGGTAGGGCCGTGACAGCTGGCCATACTTTGAGTGTTTCCATGCAGAAATAAGAGAACCCAAACCATGTTTTGCATTATCTAATATAATGGAAATGTGTTGTATTTATTATCTATTTAAATGATCTGAAAATAGATAAAAATTCTGTATAAATTTTGTGTATTGTCGTATCTTGCTAGTGAATTTTGGGAAGATTTTTGTATGGCAAAACATTCATTTTATGATAAAGTATCATAAAGTATTTGTAGCTGATTTTTTTTTTTAATTCACACAAATTCCATTATTTTGCTGCTTCGATTAATCTGTGTTTTGCCATGTCTTCTAAGAGCTTTTGAGCTTATTAGCTATTTACAGCCAAATTTATCAGAGGATATAGAAAGATGAAAGGAACTTATTTCTTACGAGTTATGTGAAAAAGGTGGCCGAATGCAGGAGAGAGAAGGGGCCTTCATGCAGTTCCCTCCTTTTCACAACTGAAAAGAAACACCTGGAAACATTGATGTGGAGCAGGGATGTATGGTCATAGCGTAAAGCTTGGGATTTATCACAGAACATATAAAAGAGGTTGCAGACAGGTTTCCCTAGAGAATCATGCTCTTTTAGCATTGGGAGAAACTACTTGCCCAGTCTGAAATGGTATGATGAGAGGTGGAAAACTGGGTTCTGATTTTGAAGCAGAACAATGTTGAGAATCAATGAAGTTGCGTTAGAATCTCACGTAGCTGTTGCTGAGTTAGCAGGGAGTACTCACTGTGTAATCATTATAGTGGATATACACACTTGACCCCAAAATATTTGTTGTCTGAGAGTATCCTTTCAGAGTGTTTGTGTCAAAGTGCAGGAAGTTATTTATTGTACAGCTGGTTTAAATTTTTTGAGGTTAATGGGACAACTCTCCATCTTCTCATATCCCCTTCCGTAAGTTTTCATGCAAGAGCATATTTTCCATGACTCCATTATTGTTTGAACATCAGGATATTGCATAAGCCTCTCTTGGGGAAAATAGAATATGCAGAAGCAGAAAATGACCTATGCCCACCCACAAAAGGCTATTAAATGCAGCTTCACATAGAGTGTCAATAATGAAAAACATTAGAGGGGAAAGGAAAGTGTGGGCATTTGAATGTTTTAATTAGTGTGGGCAGTAGTATTCAGATCCAGGTTCTCACGCTACCTCCTGCAATGACTATCTTCATGACCATAGCTATATCTCCTCTCTGTTCCTCTCTCCTGCTTTGAAACAGCTCTTCTTTCTCCTCATGGTGAAGTGCCTTGGGCAAGGAATGAGAGGAGAAGGAAGTGCAGACAAGGGTTGTTGGGTGTTGTTGTTTGTTGTTCGGGATTTCTTTATTCCTTTGCCTATAAAATCTTAGGTGAAGTCATTAAAAAAAGTGTAAATAAATAGGCTAAACTGTTAGCTTGTGCAGATTAGGAGTTTACTTTGGAGAAGTAGCTTTGGTGACAATATCACAGAATCATAGAATAGTTAGGGTTAGAAAGGACCTTAAGATCATCTAGTTCCAACTCCCCTGCCACAGGCATGGACACCTTTCACTAAACCATGCCACCCAAGGCTCAGCACAGGTCATAGAAACAAAGCACATTAACACTAAGCTGTTGCAAAAATTGCAGTGTAGGCTGAACAAGGGAAAAACTTTTTTCTGTTTATTGCCGTAATGACCTCATCACAGACAAGAAAAGATTAATGCTTGAAATTTGCCTGTTACTGAGGGCAAGTGTTTCTGGGTCACCCCACATTCCTGTCAAAATAATCTGGAGTTTTTTTCATTGCTCAAATTGAGGAAATGCAGCCCTGTGCTCTGTGATCTCCAGTTCAGTGTTACAATTGAGGTCAGTGGCCCAGTTCATTTGAATGTCAAGGTAAATACCTTAGGGCTTTTCAGTATCAAGGATTAAATTTGTGAAGTATTTTACAGACTGCTTTCTGCTTAATTTCCCCTTCTCTGCCTGAAAAACCCATCTCTGGGTTGAATAAAACAATTCTTGAAGATCTGGTAGCAGTGCTGGAAGTGCACGGTACAGGATGAGCAGGCTATTGCCTCTGATCTCAGTATGGCCAGTCCACTGGAGGAGGTGAAAAAAGAAACATGCACTTTTCATGTAGATGTAAAAATGACAGTTTACTTTGGAGGTGCATTGGATCCCTAAGAGAGAAAGCGGTACTTCTGGTACTTGCTCATAAATGCAGAATTAGCTTCACGCATGTCTTGCATATTTTCAGATCAGCCATGCATGAAGGTGGAGCTGCTGCTGTATCCTGTCAGAAGCAGAAGGGTAGTGGTGGGAGGGAGCTGACGTTTAGTTTGGTATCCTCTAGAAGGGAACCAAATCCCATAGGCAGTGAGAGGTCTTTTAGTTTTCTCTCTTATCCTGTCTCTGTCACTCTTCTGGAGAGCAGTGAGAAGTCTGTTGGCCTATGGAGTGAAAGAGGAGCACATTTCATCCTTTATAACTCTCAAAATAGAAAAGAGAGAAGGGAGTAACAAATGAACATGGAGATGATTACACTCCAAAAGCTTATTTCTTTTCAAGTGCAAATGAAGGGGATCCACTGCCCAATAAGCCCTGGCACCTGCACAGCATTGAAAAGGCATATTTACATCATCATGTGAATCAGCACACATAGTGAAGTATCAACAGGCACTTAATTTAGTTTGCGTCTAGGTTCAGGAGGGAAAACAGACCTTTTAAAAGTCTGCTTGCAGCATTATATACTATTGAAGAATGTCAATTGAAAAATTGAGGGAAGATTGTCTCTTCTTTTTGAAAGGTATTTCTCCTTAGGGCAAGGATAGTCTATGTGGGGCAGAACGAAGAGCAACCCTGACAGAATCTGGTACTATAAATCATTTACTTGAGATAAAATTTTCAAAAGCATTATGGAGAAATAAGCTCACTGTTTTATTACTCCAGTGAATGTGAGCTTGCACTCTGAGTTTATTGTCCCTGCAGTTAAAAGTTTATGGAAGTTCCTCAAAGGGATGCCCTTGAATCTGGGATTTAATGGCTGCTCCCTCTACTGGTATTACAGCTTTTAACTGGTGCAGCTTAGATTAATTTCACTTTAAGTGCATGAATAGTCATATACAGCCTGCATGTATCTGATCTCAGATCTACTGCTACATAACTATAGTGTTAAAAGCCAATAATATCTAAACAAATGTCATATCTTAAAGCTCAGGAGAAAAATCTGAAAATCATGTGACAATAAATGTTCTGAAGTTATTTATTTCATATAAGTAAATATTCCTATAGAAAAAAAACTAACCTTCAGGATTTGTGTGTTTCAAGCTCTCTTCACACGTCTCTCACAGCACTAGGGATTAGTAGTTTTGGTTTAGGTTGATTTATTTTTCCCATTTAAATGAAAAGGAAGATCTTGATATAGTTCTGAGATTGGCACTGATGAGTAATTTTGAGAGAGAACCTTAGCTATTGTACGCTTGTAGACTTGCAAGCACTGAAAGTTGAACAAAATATGATGTTTTTAGCTTGATCTCAGGTTGCATTTTAGGACCAAGAAGTTGAAGACCTACATGTATTTGGAGCAGTGGTGGTTTGAAGCATGGAGCAGATCTTCATGAGACCTGTCTGTGTCCATGCAAGATGGAAGGTGCCTATTTTCAAATGGCATCAGATCAGGAAATCAAGGGTTTTAAAGCAAACTGCATCCTGCTTCATTAAAACTGAACAAGGTTCATAAGTGTGAGGGAAGCCTAAAAAATCTGAAGCAAGTTAAAGGTGTTCCATTATGAAACAATCGCAAAAAAAGGCTGAACGCTGTCATCACTGTCTTTAAGCACTGGTTTTGAAGGTATACAGCCTTATGGCAGCCTTTGTGAGGGTCATACAAAAGTGCACATATGCTGTACTTCTGGAGATCATGGTGTGTTCAGTTTTCAGAGTTCTCCTCCCAGTCTTCTCTAATGAGGTTTGCTTGGAATACTGTGGTTATTCTGGATTTTGGTTATTAATGCCAGTACTGAAGAATTCTAACAGCTTCTTTCACTTCACCTTACATTTCTGCTGAGGTCTTAAAGTCTTGTGTTAAGGCAGGGCTCAAAAATTTGCTAATTTGACTTCTAATTTTTTTTTTTTTTTTTTGTTTTTTTTTTGCTGCTTTGATGGTGAGCTTTTATGGGGCACGCCAAGTCTTTATCTCTGCTGAGCACATGGTGTACACCTTGCATGCTACTGACAATCATTAACTTGCAAACATCGTAAAAAGGGTTATCTTCAGCACAGATAGGTGAGTAGTTAGAAGGATGGAAACAGTGCAAAAGAATGTTCAAGTAGGTCATTGATAATCCTTTTTATGGGCATGATTAAGTAAAACACTGAATACTTTGGCCTTGAACTAGAAGAACTCTTAACTGTGAGTGTCAAACCCAAAAGTAAATGTGAAGACCTGCAGGATTTCAGTGAGATTTGTTTTCTTGACTTTTTGAGCACCTGCTTGCATGGGTTTGTGCAATATGGTCCCTCTTGGTAGAGCCTGAGGAGGTGTAGGATGGGAATTTGCAAGACACTTCTCAGCTCTTAGCTCTGTTTGGCTTTCTGGCATTGGTCTGTCCTGTATTTTGCACATCCTAAATGGGCTTCTTGCTTTGTCCCTATGTCCTAACTTGAATGAATCAGAACTGAAAGTGTTGAAGCAGTTTGGTGTTTGCAGACATGGGGCTTGTTCCTGGTCTCACCTCACTGGAGTTCCATAAAGGGTAAAGTAGCACCAGAAGTTTTCTAACATGACTTTCTAGCAGGTCAGGAGATCTTCTTCTGTGATTAATCTTTACTGAAGCTACTCTTTCTCATATGGCATTCCTGTTATTTTTGACCTCATATCTACCTAGAATTGCTTTCTCAACCTAAAACGTAGGGGATTGAACATTTAGATTTTCACACTTATTCTTCCTTGAATAATAAATTATTTTGCCATGGTATGTATTATTTGGCTTATTGAAAATAACATAGGTTTCCATGGCTGACTTTTCTGTTGGTTTGTTGTAATAGCAGATGAGTTATATCACTGTACACATAAATAAATAAAAATTAAGTATGGAGTTTCTTATTCTAGGAATAAATGGTCTCAGAAGTATCCAGAGGACTGGAAATTTAATGGGAGACAAAGAAACCAATACAGTAGTTTACAGTGAAAAACCTCCTTCCTGTTTTCATAATTTTATTATTTATTCAGTAATGGAAATACGATGTGGGTAAGTTTCCCAGAAAATCTCCAATTTCCTCATAGACTTTCTGTGAGGTAACTCAGACTTGTCAAAATCTGACCTATTTTCATGCTGCTGTTTATGTGTAGTTCTAAGTCTTACTCAGTAAAGTAAGTTATTTGGCTTTAAAACCTGATGAAAACCAAAAAAAAAAAAAAAAAAGAAAAGTTTGACTTGCTAACTTCATTGCTTGACTGAAGTAAACCTATCATGGACAGAGTGCTGTCTGGTTATTTTTGTATTTATATAAGCCAGAAACAATTATAACTTAGTTACCTCTTTTTTAATGAAGTACTTTAACCAACCAAAGAATTTGATGACCAAAAAAGGAGAAAAATTGCTTAGTGTGGGGTAGTTTTCATGAGTTAGGGATAGTGATTAGTATTATGGGTGGAAAGTACCTGATGTCCTAGCTCTAAAGCTACAGTTTTCTAAGAGGAGACAGAAGGACTCAATAAAAAAGAGAGAAGGTTAAATCACTTAGTGAACAACTAGTAATTTATCTAAGTTTTCTCCTTGATATTTTTCCATAGCCATGAGTTGGCACTCTTGGGTCTGACTGTACCAAACATTTTTCAACATGCTGAACACAACACATGGCTGGGTGCAGAACTGGCAGACTCTAGCTGGGATTCTGCTGGCATGGAAGGCAAACAATAGTTTCCACTGAAAAAATGTGGGCAAACTAAAGGTGAGAAAAATAGATGAAGAACAGATTTTGTTGCTGTTGGAAGCTTTTGAAATCGGCTGTTTAACTCCTTAGGTCAAGCTTGTGTTCCTTTATTTGATTGTAAAGAGTTAATTATATGAATGGATTTAAGATTGGAGCTACTACAGAATTAGTCTGACATTTTTACTAACTACATATTAGGACAAGATGTCCTCCTGAGGGCCCTTCCAGTCTTAATTATTCTGTGATCCTAAGAGCTGCTTGTATTTGAAGCAACAGAATCTATGCAAGCATTAAGAAGGTCTTTTGATGGTTGCTAAAAAAGGTAAATACGACTATTTACTGGCATTTTCATTAGTGAAAATACTTGAAAGTTATGTGCCTTCTCTTTTAGTACCTCTGTACTGCATGCATTACTACTTCATGACTGGTTAGTTATGTTTCAGTAGACCACTTGTGGATCTCTTCTCTCCAGAGCTTAGGCCTATTCACTAGTATATATCAGCTTTAGCCTGCCAAGAGAATGTGTTCCTTTTCCTTGGAAGAGTAATACAGGGAGAATGTTTTGCAGGTGTCTGTGTCAGAAAATTTGCTTGTGAAAATCACTACCACTCCTTGTTTTATTGCAAATTGGAAATTCTCTAGAAAAGGTAGTTTGAGGGTGTATTTTCTAGAGTTAGCTGTAAATCAGTGGAAAATACAAAGAAGGAAATATAGAATGAAAGCAGATAGTGCTCTGGTTGTTTTGATGACAACTGAAACTGCTATCAACAGCTTTGTTTTTTTCATGACTAAAATACGTACTCTTAGGGCTGTCATATAAACATGTGGTATGAGGGACTCTGTAAGCTACATCTGTTAGATCCAGAGGCTCACATAGGAAGAACTGGTAATTGATTTTGCATGTGTTTTTATTTTCTTTGGAAGGCAGGGCTGAAATAGTTCCCTTAGCTCTTTGTACATAGCTTAAATGTGTTTGAGAGTGTCCCTGAGCTCTTTTATGCTTGCCAGTGATTTTGCAGAACATTATGAAAATGGGAGAGGCAGTTGTCCGAATTAAGGCTTAAACGAAGAGGAGGGATAAGAGAATGATTCTTGTTATCATGCCAGTTACATTTTACAAATGGACTCCAGTGATGTCAAGTAATAAATTCTGGAGGCTTTTCTTCCACTCAGTGTTGATGATGTTGATGAGTAGACAACATAAGGGGGACTTAACAAGGAAAAGCACCTAACAGATTACAGTAGGATTTGTGGACACTAAGCCTGTCTTATATCATGATTTCCTGGGAGTAATAGGTTCTCCTGTCCCTCCTCCTTGCCTTTTATCTAATCCGAATTGAAATAAAATCAGAGGTATGAAATCTGCATTGTTTTTTGTAAACTCTGAAAGCCATTTCATAAACTGTCCAGGTGGTGTTTTGGTCTGACACCTCTCAGTCGCACTGGTGTCTCTGGCTCAGTTGCCCATTTCAGTATGCAGCCACAGGAGAGGTCAGAAAACATGTATTTCTTGAAGAAAAGCTGAAAAAAAACCCCTGTATTTCAAAATATCTGGTGAGATTACTAGAAACAGTTGGACACAATTTTTAAATGGGCTTGATAACATCCTTGTAAACCACAGATTTGAAGCATTGTTGCTTCATGTTGGACAACTAGAGATCTGGCAAACTAAATGCCCAAGAGGACAAATTGGCCAAGATGATGAGATTTGATCAACATTTGCTCATTTATTCTTTGTACCGCAAAGATTCTTGTCTTCATAATTTTTTTTCCAATCTGTTCGTATAAATAAAAGCTCTTGCAGCACATGAAGTGTGTAATTTTTATACTAGACTAATTTTTCCCCTGCCTATAGATATAAATAGAAAAATGACGTCTTACTCTCTGGGCTCAGTGCATCATTCATACAGTACATCTACTTTCTAGGTCGCAAAGCTTCCCCCCCCTCCTCCTTTTTTTGTTAAACACGGTGACAGTCCTCAAGCAAAGAGAATTTTTTTTGAGGTAAAGGCAGTGCCTCATTGCAGAATGGCAGCAGGGTGCAAAATGATGAAAATCTGAATTTGATTCAGAATTGTAAGATATCCTAATTTCAGTAAAAATATGCTTACTCTTAGGAGTGACTCATAGATGATGGTGAGTTTGAGGGGGCTGTTCATTTTTCCTGTGGTTGTTCTTAGGAAGTTTTACTGATGGGTGTGGTAGATATTACACAAGAGCAATGAGTATATGGTAGAATTGTCTTCAAAGTTAATTTCATGAGGAAATCATGATACTAACTTTCATTTCATACAGTCAGAACACAAGTATGTGCATGTGATTCTGGTGCAGTTGATGAGATTTTGGTAGCTGAGAACTGGATTTGCTCGTTATCTGTTTCACTGTATTCACTGTGAGGGTTGTGAGACACTGGGACAAGAGAAGCTGTGGCTGCCCCATCCCTAACAGCGTTCAGGGCCAGGTTGGATGGGCTTTGAGGAACCTAGTCAAGTTGAAGGTGTCCCTGTCCATGGAAGTTAGTTGCAGCTGGATGAGCTTTAAGGTCCCTTCCAATCCAAACCGTTCTAAGATTATGTGACCTACCAGTCGTATCCTAGTGCATCTCCCCAGTGACCAGAGAAACAGGTCTGTTATTTCTTGGCCCCTTCTGTGCATTGGCTGCTCCATATCCAGCAGAAATGCTCAGGTTTCTGTAGCATTTTGTTTGCATTTCTCCATGTGAGAGAGAGTAAATCACTCTGAGACTTCTTTTTTGTGAATATTTTATAAATAAGGTTGTTTCAGTATGAATGCTTTCTCCTGTGCTTCACACTGACATCTGATTCTTAGAGCAGAGGATTGGACTGGATGACCTCTGGAGGTCCCTTCTAATCAATATTATTTTGTGATGCTTTTGTATAGGCAAACCAGTGATGCCCAAATTGGATGGGATCACTATACGTACCTTAAGCATTTACGTACAAATACAATGGTGCAGAAGTCTGTGCTCCAAGATAAAAAGCTGAAAATCTTAATCATGTGGATCACACCTTAAAGAAAGGTAAACAGGAGTTGATTCTAACTGGTGGGTTAGAGCCAGCGTGGGGGCCAGGCTGTTCTGCTGCATCTCCTGAAAGGAGATTGAAGTAGTGGTGGGATTTCAAAGGGACCAGTTTTACACAATAGGTGTTGCTTTGAATAGTGTGATGTCGTGTTGGTATGCGATCAAGACACTGCTTTCAGCACAGAATATTTTCCTGTGCCACAGTACACTTTGAGAAGTGATTTATAACTCGGTAAGTAATTGTAGCCTTATTATTTTCTTTATTTTTTTTTCTTTTTTTTCAATTGACTCTCACTTTCACAAAGAAGACATTTTTTAGCTATCAGCATGCTCAATAGTTCATTTTTTTTTATAAATGTAACCTTATAACTTCTTCTTCCCCCTGCTAGCTGCAGTGGAAAGTAATTTAATGGTTGTTTCTAAACAGATATATTTGGAAAAACAAAAAAAGGTCAAAAATAACACATCAAAGCACAGTTGTCATTTGTTTATTAGGTATCCTCATCTTCCCTTTTCTGCCCCTTGTTTGTCAGCTGAAAACTTCTGGTCTCCTTTTAGAAGTGTGCCATTTTGGGCAACCAGTGGAGAGAAGAAAGAAATCTGTATGTGTCTTGTTTCCTTTTTTAACAGGAGATCAATGTGAATATACATTAGGCTAAGTAAATGAGCAGCTGTTCTAAAGCGAGGTCTTGACACACAAACATTGTGATGACGTAGAAAGACTAATATACGTACTCTGAGAGAAATGTCCGTGATTTTTTTTTCTCTTTCCCCCAGGGTCTAGAATCAAAAAAAAAATCCTGCTTGTTGCCATGGTTGCTGTTTATAATGATAGCATTTGCCAAAAGTTACCACACTGCACTTCCTTTGGCTTGATGCTGCAAAGCCCTTTCTTACCTTTTGACTTCTGTTAAAGTTTTGCTCCCAAAGAGATCATATATGAAGGATCTGGTTTGAACTTTTTGTAACAACCATCAAAATCAGTAACAGAATGTCTCTATTTTAGTGATGTAGGATCTGAGCTTTGTTCTTAAGAGGAAACCATTGTGGTAATTTGCTGGCAAATACTTACTCTTAGGCAGTCGGCAAAGTACTCTTATGATTTCTGCTAACCCAAAGGAAACCACAAGCCAGTCTGTCTTGGGTAGTTCCTGTGATTTTTCTCATACCAACAGCTGATGTCTTTTTTTTTCTCTTCCTGTGATGCCACAGCTACTTCACTTGGACAGCATCATGCCTCAAACCAAGCTTTCATTTTGGCTTATTTGCGAAGCCATTTTCTGCAGATACTTCTGGGTGTATTGGCAAGTTATCTGATCTTTGGCTTTCCATCTTTCTTGGTAAATCTACAGGTCAAATTTGTTCCTTTTTTTACTCTATTTGCATAGACTTGAAGACAGCTGGCATTGCCAGAGATTCTGAAGCTGAATCTTCCATGAGTTTTTTTTATCTTAACTCTGCAGTTTTTAATATTACCTCTTTTAGGAACATTTAAGCTATTTAATGCAAAGCTTTATAGGCTTTGTATTGAAGTGGTATAATATGATCTTACTTAATGCAGACATCAATATTAAAAAAACTGGTAAAAATATGTGGTGTAAGACGAGCCATGTATTTTGGTGATGGAGCTGCTCCATGCTAGCCTGAGTTGGAACACCTGGGAGATTCATCCATTCCTGTGAAACTAAAAAAAACCAGCTCTTATCTTGTAGAAATGATTGCTAATGTTATGTTCTTCCTCTTGATGTGCCAACACTGAAGGTAGCAGGGTTCATTTTGGGGACTTTAATTCTCAGATCTTTCAGTGCACCTCTCTTCCATCTAGAGAAGCCCCTGTTGTCAGGAATGCACAAGTGGCTTGGCTTTCACTGAGCGGCAGTCCTCGTTTTGGGGTTTTATTGTTTTGATTGTGAAGTATGCCGGAAGGACGGATTATTTAACTGTTTTCATTCCATCATGATGAATTTGAAGGCAGGCAAAAATCCCACCATCTTCCTCCTTTGGCATTATTTTGGCTGTCCATTTTCTTTTCTCTCCCAGGAGAAGGATTTTCTGCTTGCAAACTAGATTTCACAATCACAGAATCCATTTTCCAGATGTTCAAGTGCACTCTTTCCTAATGCTTTGAGTGCATTAACAAAAAAGCTGTGCAATTTGTAGAGCATGTTATAAAGAGATTCACCTTAACTCATCTATAAATTATTATGTCTGCATTGTAATAAGAGCAAGCCAAGTTTTCTTGTAAAAAGGAATTTATTTGTTACTTAATCATGTTCTAATTTTTTCCAGCCAATAAGGAAGCTGCATGACTTCCTATTATTTTGGAAGGTAAAAATAATTTGAAAGCTGCATGGATTATTAGGTGAAATGCTGCAGCTGATACTACATTTATACAGAAATGGGAGGCTTTGTACCAAAATACAGACAAATATCTTTCTTTCCCAAATGATAATAACTTGCTGCATTGTTCCCTTATCAATCTGTGGTATTTGTGGTGGTTTTTTTTTGTTTGTTTTTGGGTTTTTTTTGTTTGTTTGATTTTTTTTTTTTTTTTTGTTTAGTGCTTTTCTTCCTCGCCTCCGATCACAGTGAAGACCTCTTAAACAAAATACTTAGAAACTGAGTTTCTGAAACCATGATTTTTCAAAGTGCCTATAGGCTGTGGTTTCCCAATTACTTGAATGTCGTGAGGTGCACTCTGTTTCTGTAGCCACATAACCATAGGCATTCAGTAAACCTGTAGCTTTCATGTTTGGAACTCAGGAGGTCCCATTTTTTATTTCTGACTTTTTTTTTTTTGGTTGAAAAGTGCCTTGTATATGACAGAGATGGAAAAAAAACAACAAATGGAGAACTGTATATCCTGCTGGTACTGTTTTCCTGTTGGAATAGTGTCACATAAAGGCTTGTGTTTAGATTTTCAAGTCTACTGCTTCCTTGCCACTGTGATTATTTAATCTTTTAATTTTAATTAAAAATTAGTTATAATGTAATCTTATTTTTAATCTGGAATTTCAGGTTACTGAAGGTGAATATGTTGCTCTGTGGAGTGTTTGAAATGCTAGCAGCATGAGGACAGCGCCATGAACAGTGTGGAAAAGCATGATTAGAAACATTGGTTTAACTTGTTCCTGAATCAGGCCTGATACTTCTTTTTTTCCGTTTGTCTGTTGTATACATCTTTTGTAATCATGATGTTTTGTAGGGGATTTTCAAAGATTTAGTCTTGGAAACTCCCAAAGGCATATTGACACTCAAAAGATACTCTAAAAACGTGCATGAGAAAGTGTGAATTGAGCAATGTGAGATAAAATGTTTTTTTGTCTCCTTATTTACTGTCCTAAAGAGAGCACTTGAGCATTGATGTGTTCAAGACTAATTTGCCATGTCATGACTCAGTTACTGCCCTGGAACTTGGCTTGGTAGTTGCAGGAAACTGTTAGGTTTGTTTCTATTTTAGCAAGACCCAGCAAGTCGTCTAGATGTCACTACTGTATTTAGAAGTGGGTGGGCAATGGAAGATGAACTTTTGTTGGTCCAGTTCAGTAATAGTACGGAGTATTTATAATCGGGTGCAAAAGGTGGGAACCTGTCCTCCTGCTGCAGCCAGTGTGACCCTTCCCAGGGAGCGCTGTCTTTGGCCGGGCTCCTGAGGAGAGCTGTTGCGCTCCTAAGCAGCAGTCTGATGAGAGAGGGAGACCTCTGCCAAGCCAAAGGAGTAAGTGGAAGCAGCTGCAGAGCCCTGTCCTGTCAGCCACTGCCAGTCACTCAGCTGTTATGGAGCTCTCACCACAGTGTCTGCATACAGAGAACCATGCAGGACAAGGAAAAGAAATCTTGATTTCTTTTTCTGCAAAAAAACAGATGTGGGCTTGTTTCTCCAGGCATCTCTTCTCCTGAACCAGCTATCTTACCAGAAGAAAATTACTTTTATTTCTGCCTAAAAATATAAAGAGAGGCTTCATAAGTAAATGAAGGGTAGGTCTTGAATGCCTGTCTCTCAAGTTGTGCCGTGTATTCTTCCCTTTTTGGTGGCGCAGATGTTTTTTTCCTGCCTTTCTAGGTAGGATCCACAACCAGTGGCACTTTAAAGTCTGTGGGATACTGAAATGTAACCCTGGTTTGATTGAATCCTGAAGAAAAAGGCAGATACAAAACAAGCTGCAGATTTCAGTATCCCCTTGTCAGCTCCTGAGTAAAGCAGGGTTCTTTTCTGCATTCAGAAGGACCATAACTGCCATGTGCTGCCACACTGAGTGTTTGCTTTGTTAGGGTTGCTTTGACTAGCCTAATGGCAGTGAAACAAGAGATACTTCTGTTGTAGATGAAGGAAGGAAAAGGCTTTCTATTACTCTTACCCTTATAACCCAGATTCTTTTCCATACATTGCTTCAAGAGATAACATGGGTTACACCAAAGCAAACCTATTGAAGAGGTCCATTAATTTTACGTTCATAGCATTTCAGTATTTCATGCCTTCTCAAGGTATTACAGTTTCAAATGTGTAATCTTTAACTGCTGGTTATTGTAACAGAAATTTGATCACAAAATAAGCTATTAAGGAAAAACAGTAAAAGTTTATCAATAAATCTTACAGAATAAATTTATGTCAATTGCTGAATATTTTGCTCAGCAACTAGACTCAAACATAGAGGAGCCTGCTGTTGCTTGATTTCAGTATTTTTATTCTTTGAAACTAGGTAAACACATCCAGATTCATGAGCTGATTTTCTTTGTCATGAGCAGTTTTAGTTTCTATTTTGCTCTATAAGATACAGCTTAAAAAAAAAAAAAGCCTTTTTACTGTAGCTAAATAGCAAATATTCTTCTGAGTGTTAACACAGTTTCCTGTTCGTAGCTTCTACTTTCATGATATATTGATTGTTCCAAGTGAAGATATCCAAGAGGCCTAAGTAGTGTAGTTAGAAACTACAATAAGTACTTACATTAGGCTGTTTGGAGACTGTGTCAACTGCAGTGACAGCTGTTAAATAGACCCTGTCTATTAGTTCATGAATTTCTAGAATTATTCTAATTGTTGCCTTACTTTATATACAGAAGTAGAAGTAGGATTTTATTTGATCACGAGAAACAAGCTTGGAAGTTTGAAGTTAGTTCTGGTTTGCCTGGAAGAACCTTGATAACAGGAAGTTATGATGATCTAATTCAGTGCCAGTGTGTATATTTTATTTAATTGTATTTTTATTTGGTGTAGTAGCAACAATAAAAACAACAAAAGCACACAGTAAACCAAAACTGAGTTATTTTGGCTCCGGGTTGACTTGACATTTACTGCAGCTGAATTCTTTTTCTGACTCTACCAGCTTTAAGTTTACCAGTGAACAAGGGTCTGTAATTGTTTTAAGCTGTGACTTGATGGATGTGTTTGTTTAAAAGAAATACAAATTCTGCTACATAGTGTATCGTAAATCAACTAGAATATTATTCTTTGTGATTGTTATCACAAAAAAAGGTCAGGAAATGCTGGTTTCTGCTAGAACCTGTTCTATGATTGCGGTAGGCTGTGAGTTACAAGATTTCAATATTCTATGCCGCCTTTGTGTTTTTTTTTTTTTTCCTCTTCATAAGTAATAGAAAATAATCCAAATGCATCAAAAATGTATTTAAAAAAATGGATGATGCTCTTAAACATTATTGTGCAGAAATCAGATCGGGAAAACATTTGGGTGAGTGGGTCTGTTTTTCAGAAAGATCCAGATCTGTAGCCATTAAGTGGCATGCTCATGTTCTTAGGTCACAGCCGCTGTTATCTGAGAAGATAGTATCTCACTGCACTCATATTCTTTCAGGCATGAGAGGGTATTTTTTAAGAATTTTGTATTAAAACAGTTTTTAAAAATATCTGTTTAGGAAGGAGACATCACCACACTGTTGGCTTACTAGACTGATTAAAATACAACTTCCTAATGGTCAAAAGTACTGTACTTCATTTTATGTCTTTACTGTAAACAATGAGGCTTCTTCCAAATCAATACCTGATAACTAAGCAAGCTTGTGAGTAATATTTCACCTTAAGGAAAACCTATACATAAGAGTTTTCTATTGTATAGCTGTAAAGCACTATGGAGAGGTTGATTCAACTAGATTTTTTGAAGTATATTTTAAAGTTGTTTCTGTTTTCTTGTATGTTGGCAGTAATTTTTGTTACAGGGCTGATAATTCAAAGAAGTCAATTTTCATGCCAGTAAGCAGCAAAAGAGTTAGTTCATGTAGGCTTTACCGCAGTTTTATTAAAGTGAATAGGATGGTTATTTCAATGCTAATTCTTGAGTACTCTGTTAAAATGTGCATATATTAAAATGTAGACAGAGTATTGCCACCACATCTATAAAATACAGGCATATGCAACTATCAGTGTATTGTATTTCTGGTAGTTGATAAGTTCCTTAAGAAATGAAAGCGATTGAATGGTATAGATAAAAAAAAAGGTAAATGTTGGATTGCAAGAAGGTTAAACATGTTTAGATTGTCTAAAATATGCTTTCTTATATTACAGTGACAGTAAGGGTTTGGTAAGACTTAGCACCGTGGTCATCCTGGTTACCCTTTTACTGACTTCTTAATTAGTTTGTGTAAACATGCTTTTGATATATGTGGTTGTTCAGAATGTTACATAAAACTTGGTGACCTCCAAGAGGGATACTTGTTGAGCCAGGCAGTATAGGTGGTACTTGGTGATTCCACTTCCCATCTTGTACTCTTTCCCAGTGGGATTGCACCATGGCCACAAAGACCTTTTCGTTGCCCTAATACTGCTGTTCATGAACTCTTTCTCCTAGAAGGAGGTAGTTGGTAAAGCAATGTGTCATCATACAATGTTAAGTACTACTCCTTTTGGGCTGTTTGCTTTCTTAGGCTGCAGAACCTGATGAGAAGTGCAGGTGTGGTTTGGTGAATGCTTTATTAGCTGAAGAGATCCCAACATACCCCAAATGACACATGTAGGCAAGGCAGTTTTCATGAGGTCTGTGCTTTTTGCATTAATCGAAGAGGTGTCTTGAACAGCTACAGGTTTCTATGTGCATGATCCAGAAGGTGAGTCTTGGTGCACAGCAGCACTAGTTAGCATGCTGGTTTTCTGATCTAGCAAAGATTCACAGTCTGAAAGCCCACTAGTGTTTGGCTTTATTTGGCTTTCTCCATAGGATCAGAAGAAATGCATCATCTTGCTATTCCAAAGAGCTAGATTAATCTCTAAACTAAACTGTTAGTACACATCCAACTTCTCAACTATTTTGTATTCTGCAACCATGAGATGCACAGTGGAGAGCAACTTTTCCTCGGCACCCTTTCTTGATGTTCTTTCTTGACCTTAAAGCTAGAAGCCACTGCTGCTGCACAGGGCTGCAGGGAAGAGCTGAGGCTGGTTGTGTGGGGCTCATAAGCTCTGAGAGGGCAGTTCTGCACTTCCACAGCTCAGTGGCTGTGAAACATGCTCCTCTCTGACAGTCATATCAAAACTTGTCCTTTTTCATCCTTGCTAAACGAAAACCTTCAGTCTTCTGTTTCTAGGCAGCCTTTGGCACATTGAACTGCTTTTTATTTGTGGTTTTGTGCTGGTTCTGACTGGGGTGCTCTTTATTGCTGTGTGGTTCTAGCAATCAAATTCCAATTTGTTCTTTTGGCAAATGCTTAAGGCGCAACAGAAAAAATCTGTATCTTTGAATAGAAATATGTTGTTTTCTTTTTTTTTTTTGTAAACCTTTCAGATGATTTTCCATATCTCCACACTTAAATGGTTCAAATATGTACCCTGTGTGTATGTGTTGATTCACTGTATCTTTTTGGTTGCCATAAATAATACTTCTATGTGTCCAGCACCACTTAGCATTGACAAACACGGTATTGTTTTGGTTTAAGCTCTCTTTGCTCTTAAAAAAAGTTATAAATCCCACTTTCAAATCCTAAGGTAGAGAAGGATAGTTATCAAAGAAAATATGAAATTGTAAAGAGGTTGATGAGATGAATGTTATTATGTGTATTAGGAAAGTATTGCAGCATATAGTACTTACTCTTTTCCTGTGAGGTCCACACTCTGAATCAGAAAAGATGGCATCTTCCACTGTGTCCTTTGATCTTGAGTAAAAAATGTGGATCTTCACTGCATGTCTTTTGATATAGAAAGGATTTACTGTTTTGTGGCTTACTGACTTGGACCCCTTTATGCTCCTAGTTTGCAAAGATTATTACACTGGCATGCAACACATTGCTCCATTAAGTCAGGAGGAGTTGTTTGCAGTGAAGAGAGATGTTCAGGCACAGCGGTTGCTGCAGGAGCAGCTCTTGTGAAAGAATTGCTGTATGCATATCTGCAAGTTCACCAGACCAGTATTCAGGACAGTGAGTCATAAAAGCATTGTCTGTCTGCAAAATGTAGTAGCACTGTGTGCTTTTGTCCTGTTGGATAATCTCACCTTTAGCAGGAACGGTTGAAAGTAAGCCGTGGCATTTTTAAAACATTTGTAGGATGCAGATCTCATTTGAGAATGGGTAAGGGATGATATTTGCAGATTTTGCAAACCATATATTGCAGGATTGGGGGAAGATTGTGAAATTGCCTAGAAAGAATATGTTCAAAGTAAACAGCTTAACACACTTGGGTTATACACATTAATAGAAATATTTAACTGATTGAAAAGACCTCACCATTGCATAATAGCAATGATAAGTTGCATTCCAAGGTCCCAAGGCATGTTACAGTCATTAATTAACTGGGAACAATAACTTCCTTTGATGACAAGTAGTGTTTCCTCTTGATGAGGCACAGAGGATTAGATGCCTATCTAAAAGCAAAAACATACTGTTCTTAAAAGATTCTTTTAAAGTGCCTATTTTTTCCCTCTTTTATTCACTTTCATTTAAGGCTGTATATCACATCACCTCTCTGCTTAATTGCTTAATTGCATTCTACTCTTCCTTTGCTTTGGTGATACCAGATGAGTAAAGAGCTTTGCTCAGAGGGAAAAAAATATTCTGCTGGTTTAAATGAAACTTCAGTACAGTGTTGTTTTAATGAAAAATTGAAAGCAGACACTATTGTAAGGAGCAAATTTTCATGGAATTTTCATGGAATTTTCATGATTTTTCATTTCAATTTTTCTAAGAATAGTTGTAAAATTCTTTTTTCATTTATGTATACTTATGAGCATGTAGTGTTTTTTAGCCTAAAGGAAAGATATAAACTAAAGTTTAAGAAGATAATGTAACATAAGAATCCTCAGACGATGAAGGTTTTGGGAAGAGAAAGAAGATGTCCTTACTCCCAAAATACCTCTATGCCATCTTTTGTCCTGTGTGACCCCAAGGTCTAGTTTTTCCTCCTATGCAACTTAAAACTTGCCTAAACAGACAAAATGTTGTATATCAGACGTAGGCCTTCAGTTCTCAGGATAACATGGGCTGGTCTCACAAGCAGAAGTGGTCAACACTGTGCAGCAAGAAGGAAACCCACTGCAGTTCCCCATTCCCTCCTTTCTGCACAGAACAGATGGTTCTCGTGATTTACTTATTTTAATAGCCCTTCATGGGATGCTGAAGGAATGTTCCAGCTGTGGAAAAGCCAGTGTAGTAACACCATGAATCAGTGTGCCAGACTGATTCCTTTACTTCCCAGGAAAGAAACAAAAAAAGAGAGAGAACGATGCAATCAGTACATTTTTCTAGTTTAGACTGGATAAAACAACGGCTGCTCCAGGGGCTGATAAAGTTTGGAGGCCTCTTTAATAAGGTCTGTTTGAAAGTCTGTTTTCTTAAATTATGTCCAAATACTCCCTGTGAGCTTCCAGTCCCACCCTTTTGTCCGGTGCTGAGCCCTATGCAGTTATGCAATGTAGCTTTTAAAAACTGCCTGCCTGATGTTCCTAGCAGCCATCAACCTGGATGTCAGAGGGCCAGGGTGGTGTTGCTTTTCCCATCCTTGTAGCTGTCTGTGAACAAATCCTTCTGAAAGTTGCCAATTCTATGGGGGATTGATGTGAAGGACTTTTTGTTGTTGTTGTCACTAGTTTGCCTTCTTTTCTTTTCCCTTCTCTCTAATCAGGACCAATCAGTAAGGTCTCCTTTTTGATTCAGGGTTTCATGAGAACTGGCAATTGTAATGTGTTGGTCTTAATAAGAGATGCCTTTGCTAAACAGTGAACTGACTTTTCATCAGAGGAAAAATGACTGAACTACTAGTTACATTGAGTGATCCATCTCACATCATATTGATGTTATCACATGCTAGCAGAGGAATTAAATTTGGAAAGCCTAGTTACTAGCTACTGACGTATATAGCTTAGTAAAAGACCAAAACACTCCTACTTCATAAAAACAAACAAACTTCAGTGCTCTCTCCTAGCACTCAGGAATTAATTTAGCTGACTGGAACTTTAAGAAGAAGTCCAAAGTCAGGTCCAAATCTAAGGTGGTGATCTTAAGTTTTCACAGAAGTTCTGCATTTTCAGCTCTTTTCAAAGCTGTTTGTAGTGGTCAGGCAGTTTATTTAGGTCCTATTCTCTAAAGAGTTGAGTTGGGTAGTGACCTCTTCCTCACAAAAAGAATACTATTTCCTCTCATTTGTAGCGTTTC
Organism: Forpus xanthops; assembly: GCA_032466535.1. Lineage (NCBI taxonomy): Eukaryota > Metazoa > Chordata > Aves > Psittaciformes > Psittacidae > Forpus > Forpus xanthops. Next base: position 27,527 of record JASSUY010038515.1, on the reverse strand, counting down.
CCATATTTAACAAATCAAATTCCAGAAGAGATGGGGAAGATGTCCAATCTGAAATTGTTTTGTGTTCCGGAAACAGAGGTCTTTTATCTCTCAGACTTTGGCCATGCTCCACTGTGAAGAGGTTGGCTTCATTCCCTTGAATTCCGCTTCTCACAAGCCCCTGGGCCTTTCAGAAGAGCTGCCACCAGTCAGGTGTCCACAGCTTGTGTGGCTTACGGAGCTTGTCCTCCCCAGAGCAGGGCTCTGCCTTCTGCCCTGCTGGGTAGCACTGAGCTCTGGGTGGCCCCTTCACTCTTCTTGTCCGGGGTCCTCTGGATGGAAGTCTATGCCCCCTAGTGTACTAAACTGTCTCCTCCTCCTTCCTGTCATGCCCCATCCCTCTCCTATCCATCCACCTCTGTCCCCATAAGTTGATGTCATCTGCAAACTTGATAGTGCCCTCTGTAATTTATTTTGGGTGATGGGTAAAGAGCTATCAGTCTTACTGATATGATTGATAATTATGAGCAGTTAGTTAGCTCTGCCTGTAGGAAATTCGAAGGAAACTGAACCCTAAGCTTTCATGAACACAGTAGAGAAGGAAGCAGAGTGGGTTGAAAATAAACTTTTCAGGTTAGTAAATTATCCTTTTTTTTTTTTTTTTAGTATTCTCTGATACACTGATTATTTCCCTACATAAGAATGCTTAATTTGCAGTGAATGTATATGCCTTAAAAACAGGATAGGATGGGAAGGACTGTGTATTGAGACTTGTTTACTTTTGGCTGCTTGCTATGGGCATATAGAAAAACATGTGATGATCAGAATAGTGAAACAGAGATCATAATGCAAATCTCTGGAAATAAATGAGTCTGAAATCAAACCATGTGACCTTGCCAGTCCTTAATTTTTATTCCTGAGTGTTATTGTTTCCATCCTTTGGGTTGAATGTTGCAGGTGTCGTAATTGATGCGATGCTGGAGTAGCTGGTTACATTGCCTTTCTGATTCTTTGGAAAAAAAACATTGTAAGGATAAGGGGTCTGAATAGGATCAGTGGGTCATAGCTTTGTGCTGCTGCAGTGCACTTATTTCAATACTGTGTAGGTTTGGAACTGATTTAACAGATGATAAAGGGAATTACCAGCTAGTGGCATTTGAATCAATGATGGCCTTAGACACTGTGAGCAAAACCTGTAGAAGCAGGTGATGCTTCTGTTTAGAATTTTTCTGGGTGACAGGATTGGAAAAGCAAGCTTACAGAAGCAATCAGAAATGGTGTGTATGGGAGGTGACAGGGAAATAAACTGTTACCTCCTCTTTGGGGAGCTAAAATGAAGCATTTCTGTTTCAAGATCTGACCATGGGAGTTTACATTAAAAAAATCTGTATGTATAATTTAGCACATGAATTGGGAACTTCTTGCTCATGAAGGTTTGATTTCGCTGGGACTAGATCATTCTGTTCCTTGGAGAGACCATGCTTCCTCCTTATCAATGCAGAGGTAACTGGGGAATGTTATGGTAGATTTGCAAGTTTACAGTGCCATTTAACTTTTTAACTTGTTTTTATGCAATATATTGCCTTTACAAAACCAGCAAAAACTTTACTTCCTTTTTCCTCATGTCTGTCTCATACAGGTGTCAGTTCTTTTCATGGAGAAAAATATATAAGAAAGCATCCTTCACACAGAATAAAGAGGGAGAAGGAGGAATAAGAAGCGTAAATATTATTCCAAAAACTAACAACCTTTTCTCTTCCTTGGATGTTTTTAAGAAGAACATGCATGTGTCTTGACTTCTAGTTTCTGCAAACCACAAATGGCACAGGTGAAATATGACTTGTTTTCAGTCCTGGCAAGACTTTGGTGTGATAGTGGGTGAGACGTTCAGGATGAGATTCACAGGGGTGCTCCTTTTTATTTTTGAAGGATCTGTTACCCTTAAAGTGGTTTCTTGTTCTTGCTGTGCTCCAAGTGGCTTCCCAGGAACTTTCTAGCTCCTTTTCCATTTAATGATCTCTGTATCTTCAGCATAGGAATATTGAGCAATATCATAAGTTTTGTGGCTTTCTCTTTAATCCCCACAGTTAAATCTGTTCCCCATTATAAATGCCTGCTTTACGTGAGAGTGACTAGAACCTGCTGAACTCTCTAGAGTAGTTTTATGACTTGCACTGTAGTATTTAGCTTGCTTTTTTGCAGGGTAGGCAGAAGGACCTGTGTAATTACCTACTACTGTTTTCTCATGTAGCTATTTCCCAACTTTCTTTCAAGTTGCCTGTTTCAACCCTTGATCTTCGAAATCCTCATTTTCCAACTCTTCTCTTTTCCTTACCCAATAAAAGCTCTGCTTCTTTTCTCTTTTTCTACCAGGAGAAGTTTCTACCCTTTTCTTACCGCCTCTTGCAGACTATATGAAAATTTTCCTACACAAGGTTGTTTTCATGCTTACTTACATGCTTATCTTACATGGTTGCTGACTTGTTCTTTCTACTGCACAGGTCCTATTGAGGTATATAGTCTATTAGCCTCTTTTCCCAATAGCAGTCTGTCTTGTAATGATGATGACTGAGAGATGAAGGGTTAGAATTGCAGAGAAATAAAACAAGTTTTCTAGTCAGAGCACAAAAGCTATTGTGGAGATGATGTATGTAAAGTATGTGATGATTTAAAATACTCTTTTTCTCCCATTTAATTTGCTCAGCTTCTTTTTAGCTAAACATTATTTTAAAAATAATGCTAGTTTTGGACTTGTAAATACTTATTAGGAATGGGAATAATACAATCTTTTTGGTTTTAAACTTTGAAAGATGTTTACTTGGGTCTCTTGAATGAAAAGAATTTTTATGCGTAAATTTGAGGGATTTTTAATAATAATATTCATGTTTCCTTTTTTTCCTTGAGTTCTTGAGAATGGGGAACATGTGAACACATGAATTTAGGAGTTAAAAAAAGCCATAGGTGACCTTAGCTGAAGGGCCAGTCACCTAAGGGAGTGAGTATTTACCAGCTTTAAGTGATATTAACCGGAGTTCATAGACTCAGGGAAAACTTGCATCAGTGAGTGTTTTTTTTGTTGTCAGGGTCTTGTCCTGCTCTTCCTAATACTCTACCTCAGCCTAGACTTAAATGTAAAGAGTTTAAATCCTTATGTCTGACATCTGAATATTAAATACAAGCATGAACTTCCTCCATGAGTCACCAGTCTTCATTTTCCCAATGCTTTCTGTAACTGATTGGGCTTGTTCTTATCCTCCTCTTTGGATGTATACAGCCAACCAATTCTACAGTATTTTGATGCTTTTTAAGTAATCACAGTGAGATTTGTCTAGAGCTGTGTGTTTTAAATTGTTCTATATAGAGTGAACATTTTAAATTGTTCTATATAGAGTGAACATTTTTGTATACATTTTTGATTGAATAGTTGAAGTATTTAAGATCCGCTTTGAAAGAGAGGTTCCAGATATTTATGTGATTAGTGATAAGGTAAAGAGAGCTGTAAGACATAAATTTCCTGCTTATAGGTTGCCTGCATTGGTTTCAACTGAATATATTGTGCTGAATATATTGGAAGAGCAGACCTATATCTAAGAAACTGGGTGTTCCATAACAGATTCATGATTCAAGTGAGCAGTTTTGCAGAATTGTCTTTGCTGCTTTGAAGGGGAAAGAACTGTGTTGTCAAATAACAGAAGGACTACACTGTTCTTTATCCTATCCTCTTCCTGCTGAAGTCGATTTCTGAAGTATATTCTCAGATTCTTCGGGGATGGAAAATTCTCCCATTCCTCTACATTACAAGGAACAGATCACTTCGAATGCTATTTAAGGAAAAAATAAAAAATAAATTCTATTCCTAGACTTGTTCTGTCATTTCCTTATTCTGTCATTTAAGGACTGCACCATTTTTACGTGACCGTGATCTTACTGCAACCTGTTGCACCTTCAGCTCTTTGCTCATGTTTCAGAATGCTTGTTAATTTGGTTTTCCATAACATGGAGAAATACTTGCTGTAAGATGCACCCACTCACATTCCTCTTCTGTAATGCATTGCTTGTTGACACAGTTTGACTTGAGTCTCAAGCTGGCCTAAGAGGTTGTGACCAATGATGTGTTACTCCACGCTTGTGCTTTCTAAAGATGAACATTTTCTTTTTAAAAAAAATCAATAGAAATAATATCTTCGAAGACAGAAACTTCATGTAGGAGATCAAAAGTGTTTAGGAATACTTAAGCAGTCAAGAACTGCTGCATTTTCTTGTGGATTACCCTTAGTAGAATTTAAGTGGCTTGCTTGTAATGCAATAGTATAGTTGGGGCTGGAGTCCAAGAGACTCAAACGATGTTCTTGTTCCTCCAATCTCAGAAACAGATACTCTCTCTGCCATATTCTAATCAAATGATCCACAATCTGGCAACTGCATGGGCATGCCTGTCAGTCTTACTTATTCTTAAGACCCCATCTTTGTATTGTAACTGCTTTGTCTTTAGTTAAGCAGAAAAGCACAGTAAGGAAGATCTGAAGTTTGTCCTGATCTTGCTTCCTCACATACTGTACAAACAGACTGCTAGAGCTGTTTGATGACCTCCGTGAGACTTACATTTTACACCCATACATAATTCTAGCATTGGATGTGTAGCAATGATGGATGCTTAGCAAACAAATCAGTGTGACTCCTTTCTACAAAAGCATAATGATGCATCTTCAAAGACATTGTGAAATTTGTGGTTGGGCAGATCTGTGTCAGGGAGGCCACAGCAGCTCAGTGTGTTCTCCAGGTTCTTGCACTGATGGACAGGAACAATGTAAGTAGACGCTGATTCCTGTGATGTTAACCCTTCCTTTTAAGCAGTTGCTGGTAGTTCTGTCTAAATCTTTGGAATGTGTACTGCTGAATGCTCTACCTCCCTAGCAGAAGTTTTATTTTTAAGTAATAGCATTACTAGTGATTTATCTACTCAGCTAAATGCTAAAAACATTTACTTTTGGAGTAAGTAACAAAGTGCCCCATGCAACTTTTTTTTTCCCTCCATGTGCTCAAAGTGTGGGGGAAGAAACTAAAGGGCTTAGCTTGTCCTCAGGAACAGAAGTGTATCTTACACTGCTGTGATTTACTCCTGAGTTGCTACATATATGTTCATTTGATGTCTGTTTGCCTGACTTAATTAAAACACTGGAATGTTTGCTCAGTAGATAAGAACATTTCTGGGAGTTACTAAAATTAGTAAGTACTCTGCTTACTGTCATTAAGTGTCTTTCTCCCAGCCTGCCTTCCCTACTCCTCACAGTATGTAGCAATAAGTGATACATGACTATAAAATAATAACAGTTAAGTCATACAGGGTTGACGGTAAAACATTTAAAGGAAAGCTGAATTTTTTCGCTGTTCATGTTGTTTTTTTTTCTTTTTTTGTGTGTAGAATGTTTCGTTTCAAATGCTTTATAATTAAAAAGTACCATTGGTCTTACTTTTCCATTTTACGTAGTTTTCATTCTGTTCACATTTTTAACAGTAGCCATGGCTATATGCTCTGCTGTCTGTTTTTCCTCTTGTTTAAGAGCACAGCCTCCTTGCATGCCAATTTTCTAATGGTTTGAATAGTGTTAAAACATGACTGATGTGTATTCAGTTGTGTTCGTATTCTGATTCCCCACTGAGCTGGTATATTTGCCTTCTGAATTGCTCTTGCCTTTTTAACAGCATCAAGACTTGGCTTTAGGAAGATTATGACTTCTTTCTCTTTTGTGGGAAACTTTGGATCTGACAAACAAGATAACTTTTTTAGAGAAGAAAGTGATGTGAACTGGAATGACACAAGCAGTTCCCTACTACTCAACTAGCAAGAGCAGCGTATTTGCTTTATTGAGTTAGCTTCAGTTCTCCAGGCTATCGTGAGAACATTTGCTTAAGCTTATTGCTTCAGGATGTTTATAGGTTCTTGCAAGATCAAGGTCTTGGTGTTGTGTTCATGCTGTAAGGCAGATGAGAGTCTGGTGAGGTGTCTGTTGAGGTGTCTGTTGTAGTGCTGACTGAGGGAATTAATTTGACTTCATTTTAGCTGTGCTGAAGTTGTAGATTGTCTAAACCCCATATTTCTATGTAGTAATAGCAGTTGGAATAGACTGAATGTTGTTAAAATGTTTAATCAATTATTTTGGTTGTTGTATTTTACCATTTACTTTCCAGAGTGTATTTTCATTTGATTTTTTTCCACCTGCTTTGTTTGAAATATTCAGGAAGTGTTTGTATTTTTCCATTTCTCAGATCTTACTATGGCAACTGTGGAATTTATTTTGGTCTTTTAGATATGAATGGCTAGATGTTTTGCATGTCTTTGTAAGGCATCCAGTTGCTCAGCCTCTGTGAAGCAAAACATTGTTTGATATATCCTGATCACCACATGAATATCAAGTATAAAGAGAAAAATGCTGCTGTATCACTTTCTTTCATTTTGTTAGTTGTTATTTTTTAATTTAATTTGAAAGAAGAAACACAGATTGGAAAGGCTTCCTACATGCCATAAGTGATCCTTTGTCAAGAGACTAACAGGCTTAGGGAAATGCCTGCTTCTTACAAAATATTCAGGGCCCAGTGACCAAATATTTAAGGTTTCTACCATTCTTTTCATACCTGGTGGCTTGGAAGAAGTGAGAGGCTACAGTTTAATTTGTTGACATGAATTTTGTGAATTCAAAGCTAATTTGTAAGAATACACTGTTTTTACCAAGGTTGCTTGTCTAAAGTGTTTCATAATTGCATATTTTCTGGAAGGCACATTTTATTAATCTGTGTTGCTGCCTAGTGGAAAGATCTCAGCATCAGGGAAATACAGACTTGTTCCAAGTAATCAAGTAATATTTACACAAACCTAACTCTGAGGAGTGTAATTCAGGCTATCAATTTCTGATTTCCTCAGTTGTGCAGCTTTTGCCTTCTCCTTATATATTTCATTAAAAGTGACTGCCCCAGCAGAAAATAAAAAAGGGGGAAGAAAAAAAAAAAAAAAAGGAGATTATAATTATTTTCCTGAAAGTACAGGGAATTATCGTTGCTCTTTGGAAAGTATTTGGTCTGGGAGTGTCTTTTCTAGGCAGCGCTAAAATATGTTGTCCTACCTCACAAGAAATTGTTAGCAGGGAGAGCTATAAACAGAGAGGGGTAATCTTGCACAAGATGAGAAGAAGTGCAAAGCTTTCTCCTTATGCTGCAAGCTTGACCTAAGCATAGTTTGAATATTGCTCTAAAATTTCCATTGTCCGTGTAGTCCTCAACAATTTATTTGCATTGAGATTTTGTCAGTGAGCTGTAAATGTGTGTGGTACTTGTGCAGGGGGACAGCCACCTCAATTTCAAAGCTGAGCAAGAGGCAGGATGGCCTTGTGCCAGGCTGTTGAAGCTGCTAGTCACCATAAAAAAAAAAAAAATGCCTATATTAAGTATACAGAATGATTTGCTGATATTTAAACACTGTGTTATCTAGTGAAAGTTCCTAAACTTCTCTTCTAAAAATTATATGCACGGCCCAGCAGGATAAAAATTGAGCAGTGCAGATTAGTGCAGCAGCCTCCATGTCTGGTAAGGACTTTCAGCTGGCTCATTTCTCAGCTTTTCCTCATTCTGGAAGTTGCGTGCACTCATGCTTTCATCCTTGTATTTTTCCTGTTCAGTCATTTCTGCATACAGCTGTGTATGCTGGATAATGCCACATTGTTTCCAGAGGCTTTATTTTCACTGAAGGTTTTCTTTTTTCTTGGTTTGAATTGTGTTTCGAAACTGCAAGGCTGTGTAATTCATAAAGTCGAAAAATTGAAGAGGGGGAGGACAGGAGAGGAGAAGAGCTATACAAGTGTAGATATATTCAGGAATATTACTCCAGATGGCAAGAACTGAAGAGGAGTTGGCTTGTGTAGCAGAAGTGCTGAGGTTATATGGAGAGCAGAGAAGGCAGCCAGCTTGAGATGAGTACACATTTGCAGTGGGGGACTGAAAAGAAAGCAGATCTACAAAGTGTATTGGATAAAGTCCATAGGGAGCTTTACAAAGCAAGAAAGATATAACTGATGCCAGGTCAGGTTTCTTTCCATGCAGATGTTGTGTTTGCTCTTGCATTGTCATTATCTTGGATCTCTGCAATGTGACTAATACTGCACAAATTTCAGATCTTTTTGTCTCCGTGCATGCTCAGATGCAAGGAATAAACCCTAAAATCCTTTCCCTACTGCTTGTTCATCTATTACCCTGAAGTAAAACTTTTAAGTAGCTTCCCCTACTGGATTTTAAAAGATTAAATAGTGAGTATTCTTTCATTTAGAGGTCAAAACTAACACACATGTTGCAGTTCCAAGTACTGTAAGAAGTCAAGGTGCTTTTTCTGTGCTCCATTTTATGATAAGAATATGGAAAGTGATTTCTGAGCTTCCTGGCTGTTTGTGATAGCTATTTTGACTCTTCTATGAGTTAAAAGGACTGTGGCTGGGAAGAGGCTGTGGACATGGCTATAAAAACTCTATGATAATGCCTCATAAATGCCAGCTCTGTGAAGAAACCCCAATGTTTCTGTTTCCTTTGAAAAACTTGGTCGGGTTCATTTTGGTTCATGTTCCATTCCTGTGTTTCTCTGTCCCTCCTTTCTCTCCTAGCAACAGAAGTGGCTTTTGATGCTGTATGGTATTCAGACAATGTGTATCTGATGCCATGATCAAACCTGGCTTAGCAAACTAGCCAGAGTTACAAGCATATGGTAATGTCCATAAGGGATTAAACTAAAGCCTTGAAGACTGGGCAGAGTCCTTCCAGAAGAGCAAAGATCTGTCAACAAAATTGTAGCCCATGTGTAATTCCTACAAATCTGTGAGTGGGAAATGCCAATGCTCATTAGACCATGCATTAAATATCATTGAACAGATGTTCAGAAAGCCTTTCATTCATAGAGCCGTTAGCAATGAATGAGGTATTATGCTCCCATTCTACATTTTTGAGTGAAGTGTAAAGATACGTTTGAAAAGAAGAAATCATGTAAAGTGCACCCTGCTGCCATTCATGTTCCAAGATAGTTTTTTGTTCCGCAGTATCAAAAATTCATTACACTGGAAACAAGTATTTAACAATGCATTCTCCAGTTGTATATATTGTGAAATTATACAGTGAGTATTGTTTGTTTGTTTTCAGTAAAATATATGTACAGCTGTCATATATCAGAATTTTTCAGAGACAACAGTTCATGTTTTCTTTTGAGCTGTCTCTCAGTAGTCTCCTCATGCAGCAGTTCTTCGGGAAGTCATATTGGAACACAATGTTCCCCTTTTTTTTTTTTTTTTTTTGTGTACACTGGCATCATCATCTGTGTGTACATAGTTCTGGGGATGAAGTCTTTAAGTCTGCTGTGTTGCCTTGGTAGCATTTGCTGACTTTTGCAAAGAGAAGTATGGTCAGTGGAGAAACACATCCCTTCTGTCACCCTGTCAAATCAACCCATCTCTTTAGTCTGTAGAATTATCTGTATGTCACAGAGGCAAATTCTCAGAAGCTTCCTAAATTCTGTTTCTCTGCTTCAGTATTTCATGTTCTGTGATGCAGAAATGCTTGTTACCAGGTAGCACATTCATTATGAAAGCATCCCGTTAATGAAGATTCAAATTGTTTCTGTCACAGAATTAAAGATGGCAATAAGAGGAGTTCTAGATACACCAAATTAAGCTAGTTACAGAATTTGTCAGGTCTTATTTGAGAATGGAATTTGTCATTTGTGCTTAGATGTTAAATTATGTTTTACTTTTTAATGATTAATTAAAAAAAAATACTAACCAAAAATTACCTGCAGAACTTTATTTTGAGATGAACTTACTCTTGGAGTTAAATTGAAATGTTGCTGTTTCAAGCTCTTAACATGCTTATGTTAACCATATAATCGAGCATTTCAGAATGCTAAGCAGATTAATTGGTTGCTAAAATTATTACCCTGTTTCATTAACAAATTACATCAAACTTAGAGCTCTAAATTAGTATACTGCTTCCTGAGACCATGTTTCATTTGAAATTGAAAGAACAGTAGAAATTGGGAGAAAATGGAATTGGGAAAGAAAGGAGGAATTACAAGGGCAGGGTAGCAGGCTGACAAATAACCATCTGGATAATCTTGCTTTCAGTATCCAGTCGTCTTAAAATCTTAGGTCTGGAACAGACATATGTTGTGATCTGTTCCAATTTTTCCCTATCATGGTCAAGCATGTTATGCATTCCTCTTCATAAATCAAACAACTTTCTAATTCCTGACTTTCTGAAAAAGCATGAAACTCTGCAAGCATTGCAATGCTTTTAGTGTTTGCTTGAAAGTTTCCTATAAACTTGATTTCTCTTAGCTTCAGTAAGAACTTTTATCTGGCAGTGGCTAATCCTTATCTTTTCATCTGTGTATGGTTAATACTTTAGTGTGAGTACTCATCAGGCTATGTGTTTAACTAATTTGTCTTATGCCAACAGAAATTACTATGGCTTTGTCTGTTTGTTATTGTTTCAGAGTAGTTGCTTTTTTTTTTTTTTTTTTAGAGCCTGGTTTATGTTCATTCTGTTGCAAATTCAATGGAAAGAATGTCTCAGGGCAAAGGGAAAACATGTCAAATAGCAGGAATAACAGAGTACACAGTTTCAGATTGTGGTCTCAAATGTGGCTAACAGCCTTTTGGTTTTATTTTGGTAAAAGCACTACAAAGTCAATCCCTTTCTAAAATGACACCAAAATCTGGAGCTGACGGGGTTGACCTTGAAATGCATGAATGGATTGGTGCAGATTTCAGCTGTTTGCCTCTCTCTGGGTGGCAAGAGTGCTCTGCCTGCTGGCTCTCCAGACAAGCCTCTGGCAGCCATTTGCAGCAGAAGTAACCCCATGCCAGCCTCTGTCGAGTTCCCAGAGTGCCAAGGCCTTGAAGGGTGAATTTAAACAACCATCACCCACATAAATGTAACAAAGAGGGCTTGAAAAATCTTCCCTCGGAGTTTTCAAATGGCTCATGTGCTTGTCAAATGTACTGTTGATGCAGTTTTATTGGAATTAGGATTTTAAACCTTTGGGGGATTGCTACTGCTGCTAGTAAAGCATGTGTATTGCGTAAAGTGGGCTGATAGTAAGGGTCCACAGCCTGTTCATGCTGCTAGAGATGGCTGAACCCAGTTCTATGTATATGGAGCTGTAGTGTAGAAATACTTATTTTTAATTGTGGAATGTCCTTAAGAGATTATTTTATCTCAGAGTTGATAGACAAAGATGACAAAAAATTCATATGTAATGTTCCAGTAACAGTAATAGTTTGTTTACTGACTCAAAGAGTTAGATGAGACTGAATGTAATACATATTTTTCTGTTTACTTCCCAACTGTTTTGTTTTTAGACTTCTCCTAAAAACCTCTTTAAGGCAAAGACTATTCCTTAGTACTTGTCTTCATAGAATTTCATCTTTGTTCAGGTACTCTTGTCTCTAGCTTATTCCTCATAATCCCACTGAAATAATGCGCTGTTTTTTTGCAGCATGTGTAAAATTGCAATTGAACTGGCACACTGATTTTTGTACTAGGACAAGCCACATTCTCTTTCAAAGAATAATGTTACTGATTAGATAAGCAGTTCTTGCTGAGTATAGATTGCTATCCATCTACCCAGTCTCCATTCTTGTCATTTCAGTTATAAGTCATTGGGGTATTATTTGTCAAATGGACTTAATTTAATTTGCAAAGGTAGCAAATGCATTTAGAGTGGATCTGTGTTTGAGAGAGATCCTAAGATGATTGCAGAAGTAGCTGTGGTGGTCTAAGGATGTAAAAGGACCTCTGTGTCCTAGAGAGAGAGCCTTGCTTCTTTCTTCATTCAAAACCTGCACTACATCAGATCATCCAATTTTAAGTGTGTCTCATCCCTTATCTCTGTATCTCAAGTACTGTGGAAATGAGTACGCTTCTGTAAGCTGATAGTGATGCATATTGAAAAAGCAGGTTTGAAAACTCTTGTGATATATTGTGGTATAATGAATGCTTTAAAATGCATTTTAATGCGTTTCAAATAAATTTTAATAGCTACATTACTGCCTTGTGTTTGCAAAAAGGAGGAAAATAAAAATGAGGAGACCCATTTCTGAGGTCTGTGGGCTGAACTTGGGAAGTATTTGAACTGAGCCCAGTAATGTGAGCCTTAAGTTTGTAGCCAACACCTTCTGTCAGTTCAGAACAGGAAAATATGGAAGTACTATTCTGTGTGCTGTCTGTGATGTTCTGATATAGCTGCTTTAGCAAAAAACAAGTTGTTCACTTCACCCTTGAATCCAGAAAGGCTCTGTATAATGTCAAATTTGCATGCATCTTTTGGTATATTTATTTGTGAATCTTCTGAAACTAGCTACTGCTGCTCTGGTGTGTTAACGTAGTAGTCTGTTTTACAAAATAATGATGTGTGCCTACTAGTAGAGAACAGAATTGAGCTCAGACTTATCACTGAGCCTTGATTTTAGACACTTGTACTCCCCTCTCTGCCGCACCTTATCTTCTCTCTTCCAGGACTTCACCCAGTCATGCTTTTGGGTTCCCCTTTTCTTGTTTCTTGTTCACCTGGTTTGAGCAGACTTGTACACATCTTTTGTACAGTTCTGAATAAACACTGAGTCAGTTTTTGCTCTAATCTTTGCTCCTGAGAGGTGTGTGGAGGAGGATGTTTTTTACTGGTGCTCACTATAGCTCTTAATAATTTCTAGGCTTTAATTTTGGGCCAAATGTGAGTACATCTTGTATTTATTTATTGGCTAGCAGGGCAAAATATGTGTTTGGAAAAGGCTTCAGGTTACACAGAGGCTGCTTGGACCACTGGCTTCAGCAGATGGAACTGCTTAACAAATACTCACCCCTGCTCTGTGCTCCTCCTTAAAAGGCTTTTGCATATTAATGGCCAGCTTTGAGACACTGTTTTTTTTAAATCTGTTGGGTAAAGTTGAGAAATAATTCAGCAGATATAATAATCTGTGTTGCCTTCCTCCACTCTTCTGCAATAATGTTGATTGTAAAACCAAAAAGCTGTTCATTGATAAAATCTTTCCTGAGCAGAGGTCAGTTGTCCATTTCCTGAGCCATGCATAGCTCTGTTGAGAATGCTGTATTTCTCAGGAACCGTCCTTCCTTTTTGTAATCTCTGTTCTATTTTCCATATGCTGTCCCTGGATTACTTCCAGGGAAGGAAAGAAACCACCAAAAAAAACCTCTAACCAAACCAAACCTGTCAAATCTCACCCAGTGCCAGCTTTGGACCAAGTACCAAGTACTCCAGCTTTGGTACTACTGCAGCATCTGTTCTCAGACTCATATGTTAAGTACCTTTATACAGGCTTATTGCTTTATAGTTTTGGTACACTGACATGGCAAAACTACATCAGCTTACTCTTGTAAACTGTCTTAGACTTGCAGTAGCTTTAGGTCAGCTTGCTTCATAAAGGACAGCAGAATTTGCTCTTGGCTTTTGTTTGTGCATCTGTAACTTTTAATCTGGAAATGTATTTTATTCATTTTAGAGTGTGGTCTTGCAAACTGATACTTTTTTACTTCTGTCGCTCACAAGGTTTATTTGAACTATTACAACAAATAAATATAAACAGTACTTCTGTGTAATACTTTTTACCTTGCGATAGCAAAAACATTTTACAAACCTCAGATTCTTGAGTTTTGATTTCTTGGAATTACAGTACTCAAAAGCCAAGAAATGGCAGAGCATTATCTAATTATATGCAAAGCTGGCATTCACTCTTCTCCACTGTCAGCAGGCTAGTCATTCTGGAGTCTGGAAAGCAGTGCTGCAGAGATAAGTCGTGTTTAAGGGGAATGGGAGGACTCTGAGAAACAGGATATGACACAGAGGCCATGGGAAAAAGTAAAATCTCCTTTGCCACAAACCCAAGTGCTCATGCTAAGGCTGGGCTTTCAGACTGTAGCATCATAAGTCTTGGTGATGTGGGCTCCATGAAGGCATAACAGCAGCTATAAAGAGCAGGTGACATTTGGAGGCCTTACACAGTGTGCTTATGTGTATGGTCAACACTTAGTATATGATGAATTCGAATGCAAATAATTAATGATGTTGGCAAAAGCAGCTGTTCATAGAAGCTGGGGCAGTCAGAAAAATGACTAATTTTATGCTGAGAGAAGATTTGGGCCTAGAACAAAACACTGGGGGTCTAAGGAGGAACCCTTAGTGTTGCTACTAAATATCCACTTAGGCAGATTTGACACTCATATTTCTGAAAGTTTTGTGGCTGGATGAAAAAAATGTACTTTTATTTTTTACACAGCTGTGCTTTTAAATGCGTGCAGCTATACCACAGTGTCCATTGACACCAACTGCTTCATGATTTAGTGTATTGGTGGTAAGTGTAGTCAATCAAGTAGAGCTAGGGTTTGTTTGTTTTTTTTTTTTTTTTTACTGAGAAGTGAAGAAAATCTTGTGCAATAGCTGAAGCTTGTTAGACTGGAGCAAGTACAACTGCAGCTTATCTATGACGTTACCACAAAAGCTTTTGAGGGATATGGCAGTCAATTATCATTTGCTGTTAGCCGAAGCACAGCTTTGCTGGAGCTGTCTCTGTTCCAGCAAGGGCATGACCTGCCACATGCAACATGGAAGTCATTTGAAAGATTTCCTATGGTAAGAACAACATTGCAGTTACGTAATGAGGGTTTTCTGTTAGAAGTACATGAAAACAGTAGCTGTGAACATGCAGACAATTCATAGCTGAAATTTTTCCTTAATCTCACTCCAGAAGGTCATTTGGAGAGTTTAGGAGAATTCTGTTTGACATTGTTAGATGAGAGTATGCACATCTTTTTTGAAGAAGACTTTTTTTTACTTTTAACCATGCTATTCTAACAGAATTTCCTACATTCACAGCATTATGAGAGTGAAAGTTTGAATCTTTGCTTTGCTGATGATTTGTTGGGTAGGCTCGCAAAAGACCTTCTGTCTTCTTGTTTTAGGGATAAATTAGTGAATATTTACAAAAAAGTATCATAGGTGTATGCTAAGGTATTTCAGCATAATCCTGTTGAGGTAATACTGGAGCTTTAAATCCTCATCTGAAAGAATTTTTGCAAAAGTAAAAAACGGGAAGACATGGCTGCTACTCAACTTGTGTCAAAATGATGTGAAATATCAGGAGGTGGGGTTTGTTGAGGGAGATTGCTTTTTTATGTAAATAACTACAGTTTCTAAAAGATAACTCAATACAGGTCAGTTATCTTGCGTACTACTTTTAAATATATTTCTGTGTAAGTAATGCAGATAATGTCACTCCAAATAAAGCCATACAATTGCACTGATCACTTTCAATGAAGGTGCTTAATTATTTTCCCTTTCTGCATCCAAAAAGTAAACAAAAAGCTGTCTTTTAATCTGTTAGGTGGTTTTAGTTGCCCTGGAGAGAATTGTAAAAGTCTTAAATATCTATCAGGTTTGTCTGGTTTTGTTTAAATTTTCCCACTTTTATTTAATTCCTATTTGGAATATCATGTGGAACTTCCTTATACTAGGACTTGACAAGCTGCATACTGATTTGATTAATATCGATACATTGATTAAAAATTCAGTGTAAACTACTGAAGCCAACTGGAGTCACTTTTACTTGTTACAGGGCAGATTCTACCCTACTGTGATCCAGTAGGTAGAAAACACAGCAATCCTCTTTGGACAAGTCTGTTTTCCTCTCAGTGGTTAATACTTAACTTATCTAAAATACTCAGGAATTACTTGTGTGGTGATTTGAGTTCTACTAAGGGATTTAAAAGCTGGAAATTTTGAGATCTGCTTGTTTTTTTATTGCCTTTATAATAAGGTGGAAACTTTCCCTTGCACTAATATTCCTTCTCACTTTTCTTTGAAGAGAACCCCCAACAAGCACTGGTTAATGTCTTTGGAATTTCAAACAAGCAACACTTATATTCATAGAATCACAGAATAGTTAGTGTTGGAAAGGACCTTTAGATCATCTAGTTCAACCCCCCCTACCATGAACAGGGACATCTCACACTAAACTATATTACCCAAGGCTCTGTCCAGCCTGGCCTTGAACACCGCCAGCGATGGAGCATTCACAACTTCCCTGGGTAACCTGTTCCAGGGCCTCACCGCCCTTACAGTAAAGAATTTCTTCCTCATATCCAATCTAAACTTCTCCTGTTTACGTTTGAACCCGTTACTCCTTGTCCTCTCACTACAGTCCCTTATGAAGAGACCCTCCCCAGCATCCCTAGAGGCCCCCTTCAGATATTGGAAGGCTGCAAGGAGGTCTCCACGCTGCTTTCTCTTCTCCAGGCTGAACAGCTCCAACTTTCTCATCTGTCTTCATACTAGAGGTGATCCAGAACCCTGATCATCCTAAAGGTCCTCCTTTGGACTTATTCCAACAGGTTCATGTCCTTTTTATGCTGAGGACAACAGTACTCCAAGTGAAGTCTTACAGGAGCAGAATAAAGGGGCAGGGTCACTTCCTTCGTCTTGCTGGTAGCACTCCTTTTGATGCAGCCCAGGATGCGATTGGCTTTCTGGGCTGCAAGTGCACACTGCTGGCTCATATTCATTTTTTCATCTACCAACACCCCCAAGTCCTTCTTTGCAGGGCTGCTCTGAGTCTCTTCTCTGCCCAAGCTATAGCTGTGCCTGGGATTGCTCCGACCCAGGTATAGGACCTTGCACTTGGCATGGTTAAACTTCAAGAGGTTGGCATCAGCCCCCCTCACAAGCGTGTCAAGGTCCCTCTAGATGGCATTCCTTCCCTCCAACGTATCAACTGAACCTCACAGCTTGGTGTCATCAGCAATCTTGCTGAGGGCGCACTCAATCCCACTGTCCATGTCACCAACAAAGATGTTGAA
>JASSUY010038515.1:0-10555 GCA_032466535.1 Forpus xanthops | reverse complement strand
TCATGTGGGACAGTGTCAAACACTTTGCACAAGTCCAGATAGATGACATCAACTGCTCTACCCCTGTCCATCAGTTCTGTATCTCCATCATAGAAGGCCACCAAATTGGTCAGGCAGGATTTCCTTAGTGAAGCCATGCTGGCTGTCACCAACAATCTTGTTGCTTTTCATGCGCCTCAGCATGTCTTCCAGGACAATCTGCTCCAAGATTTTGCTAGGCACAGAGGTGAGACTGACTGGTCTGTAGTGCCCCACCTCATCCGTTTTCCACTTCTTGAAAATGGGGGTTATATTTCCCTTTTTCCAGTCATTGGGAGCTTCTCCTGACTGCCAAGATTTTTCAAATATGATGGACTGTGGCTTACCTACTTCTCCTGCCAGTTCCTTCAGGACCCACGGTTGGATTTCATCAGGTCCCATGGACTTGTATATGTTCAGGTTCCTAAGATGGTCTTGAACCAGATCCTTTCCTACAGTGGGCCCAGGGTCTTCCTTCTCACTGTCCCTGCATCTGCCTTCCAAGACTTGGGTGGTATGGTCAGAGCATTTTCTAGTGAAGACTAAGGCAAAGAAGTCATTAAGAACCTCAGCTTTCTCCATATCCATGGTAGCCAGTTCTCCCGATGGCTTCTGAAGAGGGCCCACAATGTCCCTAGTCTGTCTTTTGTTTGCAGTACCTAAAGAATCCCTTCCTGTTACCTTTAACGTGCCTAGCCAAGTTTAATTCTAACTGGGCCTTGCCTTTCCTAACCTCATCTCTAGCTTCCCAGACAACTCTCCTATGTTCTTCCCAGGCCTCCTGTCTTTGCTTCCACCTTTTATTAGCCTCTTTTTTCCTTTGAAGTTTCCTCAGCAGCTTCTTATCCATCCAAGGAGGTCTCCTGACCCTCCTGCTGCACTTCCTTCTAGTTGGGATGCAACACTTTTGAGCTTGTAGTAGGTGATCCTTGAATATCAACCAACAGTCTTGTGCCCCACTGCCCTCTAGGGCTACATCCCATGGAATCTTGCTAAGCAGGTTCCTGAAGAGGCCAAAGTTTGCTCTCTTGAAGACCAAGGCAGTGAGCTTGCTGCATGCTTTTCTCACTGTCCTGAGAATCTCAAATTCGACCATCTCATGATCGCTGCAATCAAGGCTGTCCTGGAGCATCACATTTCCAACCAGCCCTTCCCTGTTGGTGGGCATGAAGTCAAGCATGGCACTTCTCCTCGTTGGCTCCTCTATTACTTGCAGAAGGAAGTTGTCTTCCCCACAGTCAAGGAACCTCCTGGAAAAAAAGTTTGATATTTTTGTGATCAGCATATTCATGAGCATGACTTACAAGCAACACTATTTTAGGGTACCTCTTACCTTAAAAGAGGGCAACACCTGGAAGATAAAAGCTTTAAATTAATTTGACATCCCTATCAAGAGAAGTTATAGTTTTAATGTATTCATGAGTGTCCCAGTATGACTTGGGTTGTTTCACTGGTTCCTTTTGTCTAATATAACTACCTTTGAATATAGCACATCGAGTGCACATTGAGAATGTAGGCAGTATACACTGAAGTTGGTAAACATGGGTGAATACAACATATACTTTCTCCATAAGCTACTGTAGTGTTAAGGTCTATAGGTAAATATATAGACTGGGGACACAGATATTTCAGTATTGTAAAAGACAATTTGTCTGCTGCTCTTGGTGGCTTATTGTGGAAAATACAAAGCTGTACCATATTTATTGTTTTCTAGTTGTTTGGCTATTAAGGGCCATTTAAAATCAATATGTATCTATTTTAGACAAGGATGGAGTTCAGTAGACCTGAAACTTTTTCAGAGCACTACTTTGGTTTTATCATTGCAATATTAACAGATTATTCCAGGTTAAATCTAATAGTGTGATACTTATCAGGTATCCAGTTCTTCTAGTTTTTGACCCTGGCCATGACTAACAGGGTCTTGGGTTCCCCCCATATGCAAGAGGTGCTGGCCCCGAAACCAGCATTTATATAATTTCTCTTTCTGCTGTCCAATGAAATTATTGAAACAGATGTCCTCCTTCATCTGCTTTTCCTATTCCCTTATGCCTGATTCTTCTTTGCCTTATTACGAAGCAGCTATGCTATTTACTACTTTTCTGCTTAGTCCTGTATTCTTCGGAATATTTTTTCTTCTGCTGCAGTCTCTCCCAAAACTTTGTATAATTGTTTCAAGTCCCTATAGATGCTCTTTAGAGGTGATTGTCTGTAGCCCACATTCTGTTTGAGTAATCAGGCATTTTTTTTAAATGTTCTTTGATCTTGGTTTAGATTGAGCAGCTGAGCCTGATACCTTTTTGTCCTTTACAATACATCTTTTCAATCCATTGATACCACTAGTAGATTATAGCCATCCCCCATTCAGCTGGACAGCAGCTTTTACACAGTTATGTCATGTCTTTGTGTTAAAACAGGTAAGCCTATGTAAATGCAGAAAAAAAAAACCAAAAGAGTTCACTGTATTATTCTTTTCTCTTCATGTATGCACACCAGTGCCTGGCGTTCAGATGTTGGATTAGTTTCTGCTCTTTCATGTGGGGATGGATGCCACTGAGTTGCTTCTGTTCCTGGCCCTGTTTCAATGTGATCTGTTCTGCAGCATATGTGAGGGCATGAGTTTTATTATTGCACAAGGAAGCAAAGAAGGCTTCAAGTTTTTGGGGTAGGGTGCCTTAAAACATGCTTGCTGTATAGTCTACAGCTGGGGTAAAGTAGTAAACGTCAAACACATTAAATAATATAAAAAAAGAAAAATAACAAATCCAATTTGTAATTAAATTCCATAAACCAATAATAATTACAAGCACTGCAAATATTTTATCCACTGGTCTGACTGTAAATAATTTCAGCCACAGTTTGAAGTCTGTGGAGACTACCTGAATTATGGCCTAGGAAGTATTTGCGACTTGGGGAGAATGTTTTCATCTATCTTTCTTGGGAATATAGGATATTCCCTACCTTTTAGCTGTTGGATCACTGAGTGGACCCATGTTGTAAACAGAATATGCTGCTATCATTAATGGTGTTTAAGGCAGAAAGCTGTATTGGAAACTTTCACTTTAGAGAAGGGACGTGAGTGGGAGCCTGGACGAAACTCTGCTGTGCCAGTTGTATTTGGGTTTAAAAACAAAACAATCCAGCAGCACCACCGCTGTGACCTTTTCAATAGATTATATCACATTTCTGTTTATTTCTAATGGTTCTTTTAAATGACAGCTTCATAAACTGAAGTATCCAAAACAAAGGTCATGAAGTTTACTTTGGCCATCTCAAGTAAATTTTCCTGACCTGAACATCAGCAGTGCCTTTCATAAATCAGTCCAATGACATCATCTTTTCAATTAGTAAGGTCCGTATTCGTGCTCTGGCCTCAAAAGCTGTTTGACCAGTTGTTTTCTTCAGGTTTTGTAGTAGTCCAGACTTCTCACCAGCCATAGTTCTCAGTAATATGCTTGAAGTGAGAACACATTAATCAATTGTAACTTTTTAAATGCAGATAGCAGAGAGTGATTAATTGCTAACCTTCTTAACTGTCTACTAGAAATAACAGGCATCATTTGTAGACTTTGAAATTGTTCATATTACATCTCACACTTCTTCTTGTTGGGGAATACAGGTATCTACAGTTGGGTAAGTATTAACTGGACTTCTGGGAGGAGGGAAAGAAGAAAAAATACTGGGCTGATTGTGTTTCCAGGACAGGTAAAATGAGATAGTAGTAGAGTTGGGAGTGAATCATCTATTGGCCTGAATGTGCTCATTTGTTTTGTTTCCCGGTAAGTACTGTAACTTGAGGTGGAGGGCTACTTCAAAGAGATTCAGCTGCAGTCTTCTTTTCTTTCCTGTGTTCAGGTTAGAGTGATCAGGCCTGTGCTGACAGGGAGGTTGCCTGAAATATTGGGGTGGGGAGCAGTTTGGTTACAGCGTGTCTTTTTCTGCAAGTGAAAATGCTTCCACTACGTGCCACAGGAGCAAGGGAGAGGTCTATTCTGATAAAGTTTTTAGCAAAATTCACCAACGGCCAAGAAACTGTCAAGTGAAGCAACAATATTTTTTTCTCTTAATCGCACCTTCTTCTCCCTATGTGGAAATAACAATAAGGACTGACATGAGCTGAAAAAAGCCAGGAAATTTAGAGCCGAGGCTTAACTCCTATCCTTAGCTCACCCTAGTAATACATTGCAACACAGATGCTATGTAAGGTCACCTACTAGCAGCTCTGAACTGTCAACTATGATTGAATTCCCTTAAAGAGAAAGCAAAAATTATCTTGAAACACACAGACTATTCCATATGTGTGCATGTGATGTATGGTTTTGTTTATGTTAATGAAGAGACTTGCATCAGTAAGTGGTTGCATGCTTGGCTGGAAATGTGCAAATGCTTGAAACCTCGCTCTATGAATCAATTTCTTTCATTGTCCTTTGAAAGAACCTGAGCTTGGGTTCCCATGGTACTATTTCTGTTCTTCAGCTTTCTACACACAGCAGTCTTTCACCAGACCTCCTGCTACTTGTCATTACTATGGCTTAGCTTGTTGATAGCAGGAATGGAAGCTTAGCTTGTTGATGGGAGAAATGGGAGCTTGTGAGCTAGACAGTCTATTTTCCATTTTTTTCCCTCACCTTATTTCCAAGACAAGTTAAAAGCCATGATTTTGACAACGTTGTTGACCTTCAGCAGAGGCTGATGATGCAGCGTCAGAAGACAGTAAACCCTTTGTGATAAAGCAGTCCATTTATGAGGGTATTAAAAAATAAGCTTGAGGGGGCAGAAGATCAGTTCAAAGGACCTGTCTGTTCTGGTTATTTTTTCAAGAACGTTCCTTGTAGGGATATTATAGGACAATATTATCCTATGTAGGGATAAATGAATCTTCTTTAACAGCAGTATCCTCACATGTCAATGTTAATAGTCATCCAGACAGTGATGAAATAAAATTTATTTTCCTGAAGTACCTCAAAAGCTTGATAATGTATCTTAATTCAGTGAAAACAATTTCCCATTACAGGATTATGCCATGTCTTTCTTTCATTAGATGTTGCATAGGACAGTTTCCACTTTGACAAAATTAAAGCTTATATTACTTAGCAGTAGTTGATTCCAGGGAGTTTTTTGCCTGCTGAATTGTAGAGAATCATAAAATCTATTGGGTTGGAATATACCTTTAAGATCACCGAGTCCACCCATTAACCCAGCACTACTAATTCCACCACAAAACCACATTCCTAAGTGCCACATCTACATGTCTTTTAAATACCCCTTGGGGTGGAGTTCCAGCCACTTCCCTGGGAAGCCCTTTTCAATGCTTGACAACCCTTTTGCTGATAAAATTTGCCCTAATCATAGAATCATAGAATAGATAGTGTTGGAAAGGACCTTAAGATCATCTAGTTGCAACCCCCCTGCCATGGGTAGGGACACTTGCCACTAAACCATGTCACCCGAGGCTATGTCTAACCCGGCCTTGAACACCGCCAGCAATGGAGCATTCACAACTTCCCTGGGCAACCCATTCCAGTGTCACACCACCCTTACAGTAAAGAATTTCTTCCTCAGATCCAATCTAAACTTCCCCTGTTTAAGTTTGAACCCGTTACCCGTTTTTCTCTAACTGCAGTCCCTCATGAAAAGACCCTCCCCAGCATCTCTATAGGCCCCCTTCAAGTATTGGAAGGCTGCTTTGAGGTCTCCACACAGCCTTTTCTTCTCCAAGCTGAACAGCACCAACTTTCTCATCCAGTCTTCACACGGGAGGTGCTCCAGTCCCCTGATCATCCTCGTAGCACTCCTCTGGACTTGTTCCAACAGTTCCATGTCCTTTTTATGTTGAGGACACCAGAACTGCACACAATATTTCAAGTGAGATCTCATGAGAGCAGAGTAGAGGGAATGGATCATCTCTCTCTCCTGATGCAACTTGAGACCATTTCTTGTTGTCTCGTTGGGAGAAGAGCCCAGCATCCACCTTCCTGCAATCTCCTTTCATGTAGTTATGGGGAGTGATAAGGTTCCCCCTCAAGGCTCCTTTGCTCCAGACTAAATACCATAAGTAAGTTCCTTCAGCCACTCTTTTTAAGTTCTGTTCTCTGTACCCTTCAGAAGCTTTGGTTCTCTTTGAATGCTCTCTAGCACCTCAATGTCTTTCCTGTAGTGAGGGACCCATAACTAAACACAGTATTCCAGGTGGCAATGATAATCTCAGTCAAGGGATACTGTTGTAGAATTAATTTGGTGGGTTTGGCCCTTAAAGAGAATCTCTGTTCCTCATATAACTTATTCAAGGTTACTGGGCTGCAGCAATGTGGGAGTCATCTTCAGAGAAGGCCAAGGTGGGGAGTGCTAGCTGATAACCTGGTGGTAGCAAATCATTGTCTAAACCTTGGTGAGTATTCAAGAATCTATAAAGAAACAGAAGACTGAATGATTTCTGGAGTGTGTTAAATTCAACAAGCAGAGCCTATGTATTTTTCTGACAAGCTGAAAGACTGGTTTAATCTATTATCTGATAGCTGTAGCAGGTAGCTGGTTTATCAGTTGCACTAGTACAGATTCTGGCTGACCATGTCCTTATCTCCCTAATGCTGCCAGTTGCCAGGCAAGTGCCTGTTTTCATCCTTTGTGCAATGGCTTATTGCATGTCTGAAGGGAAGCTTTCTCCTTTTACTTGGGTCAGTTAAGCATGCCAAGGTCAGTACGTGGAAGGAGCAGAGCCTGAGTGCTGAGGTTTGCTTCATGCAAATAGAGGCAGCAAATGAGAAGTTGTGTTTCTACAGACCAGTATTAAAAACATTCCAAGGGATATTTTTACAAGCTTATATTTTTACAAGTTAAATAATTAAAGGAACACAAAAACACAAGCAACGCATCTTAAGCCTGGGGAACTGATTAGATGGAATTTGTTTGGGGTTTGCAACCTGAGTCCAGGGTGAAAGTAGAAAAATTGACCCACATACAGGTGAGGCAAGGTAACCTGAAGTAGCTACATTGCATCAAAACAGAACAAAGATGGCTCTACAGCATGGAAGAG
This sequence comes from Forpus xanthops, assembly GCA_032466535.1. Taxonomy (NCBI): domain Eukaryota; kingdom Metazoa; phylum Chordata; class Aves; order Psittaciformes; family Psittacidae; genus Forpus; species Forpus xanthops. The sequence goes on along the minus strand of JASSUY010038515.1, from coordinate 3,507 downwards.
CAAAATTGGTGACAAATTAATGAGCTGTATCATTTTCCTTGGTCTCTTTAGTTGAGAGGAAATGACTGACACTGCCAGCACTTATTTCTCAGCCCTACTCAGAGCACTATGGTGGCAGGTAACATCTTCCTGTCCCATGTTCTGCTGAGATTGCTTGAGTTACAAGCCCTGTCTTGAGTTATAAACCCTAAAAGGAATAACCTCTGTCACTTCTAGCTGTGTGTGAGATGAAGCCATGCAGAAAGAAATTTTTTTGGAGAGTCTGGCATTGATCCAAATTCCAGAACACGCAAGCACACAGTGCAGAAAGATGCTTTGGTATGTAGAAAGTGAAGGCGAGAACAGCCTGGATGATTTTGATGAATGTAGGAATCTGCATCTGCATGTGTCTGGGGAAGAGCTGAGGAGCTGATTCAGAGAGATGCAGGAAGTCATGTTACATAGTGCACATGTTTTGGTAATTCAGCAACAACCAACTGAACAAGATGAATGAAGTGAAATAAATAGTGTGTGAATAACTCCTGGCTTAAAGTTGATAGCATAGGCTGTATCTTCAGAGAACAAATTTTCTTCATCATCAGTCTGATTTATATGTTTAATTAAGTATGGATAGTTTTTCAAGAAAGCCAGTCTAATCATATAGGTTTTGATAAAACTAATATCTGACTGGTGCTGGGGTGAATTTTTTGGAAATACGATAAGGACTTTTTAAAAAATCCTTTAAAGAGGCTGAAGGGCACCTAAATCTTTTGTTCAGTTGTATGTATAGTAATCAACCTTGAGCTACACTTAATCAGTTGAACAGCTTCTAGGGGCAATAATTTGATGAATGAGAGTAGTTGCTTATACCTAGCTTCAAGAATGCAACTTTCCAACAGTTATAAAAGAAACTGTATTTCTGCAACTTCTGTGGTAGTATGGGGATATTTGCCACATATCAGGGGCTGTGTTCTTCCTTTTTCTGCGCCAGAATCAGTAGCATGTGTCTGAATGTGTAAAAAATAGCCAGTAATCCCAATGAAGCTTAGTATGTCTAGGTATACCCTTATGGGAAGTCTGTGACCAGTGATAAGTACAGCAACTAGACTGGCTTCTGGTAACAAAGTGTCTTTAAGTTTAACATCTGGAAAAATAAATCGTCTGAATGCAGAAGATCTTGCTTACTTACACATGTTCTACTTCAAGCTTATTCTCCTTATGTAAGCTTATGCAAGAACTTTCCCCAGTAGAAGTGAGAGTTCATGTGTGAAGGAAATAAAAGCAGCTTATCAGCAACAACTTCCTTTTCCCTTTAGATTTTTTAGCTTTGTACTTGGTTGAGAATCCTCTTAAGTTGCAGTTTCCCTGACTTGTGCTGTCCAAAGTCATTCTGCATGTACCTGAAGGTTTTTTAAGCACTTTCTAGGAGTACACTGCTGCATCAGTGCCTCATGACAGCCCTATGAACAGGGCAGGAGAGAACAGGGATGTCTTACCTAGAGCGTTTGTTCCATCTTCTTTTTTATTTTCTTGGTTTTTCAGCTACCCAATGCAGCTCATGCAGTAGACATCCCACTACCCAATGTAGGATGACGGGAATAGCCAGTTCTCCATCACTTGGCATGATGTGGGGTGCTGTAGCTGGAGAAGTGGGAGGCTGGGGGAATGGGGCTTGTAGCAAGATCCTGACCCAGGTGTGCCTGTTGGGTTGCCCGGGGCAGTGGTGAGGGCCAGGTGGACACAGCACAGAAAGTGTGGGTGAAATGATGCCTGCACCTGCTCCTGCACACCCATCAACTGAGCTCGCATACCTTGATGGCTCCTGAGGTACTGGTGCTATGTGCTGGGTGCCTGAGCAGCTCTGGATGGATTCAGCTGAAATCCGTTGTGTTTACTAACTCAAGCTTCACTTTATAAAGGGCTGTGCTGCCTGCTGCTCAAATGCAGACCCCGAAAAGTAGCTCTGTATCTGCCTGGCAAATAATTCTTTCTCACTATTCAGAGGACAGCTTTGTGATGAGCCATCTCTAGTGTCCCTCCATCTAAGCCACTACTGACCTGCAGCCCAGACAAAGCCTCTGGAGGATGGCTGAAACTCAACTGTATCATTCACTATTAGTGAATGGATGATGCAGTCCCCTTGGTTGACAATTTGATTTGGTTTAGGCATGAGCTACCTTAATCAGACTTTGCAGGAGAGTTATGTTCCATGAAGATAAATATTTTTCAAGACTTTTCTGTCTCATTTCTCAAGTGCTGTAAAGACCCAAAAATCCTCTGTAAGGTTGCTTAACTGCTGCCTTTTTAAGCCATAGCCACCAAATCCATGTAGCTCTTCAGAAAAGAAACTAGGTATTTTTAACCCAATACATGTGAACATGAAAGTAATGGGGAAGTTTTAAGGACTCTTGATGCTTAGTAAAAAAAAAAAAAAAATACAAAAACCTATGTGGATTTAGTAGTGATTTTTCTCTCTTCTTTTGTTCACATTAGCAGTTACGTTGTTTAACGTATATGTTACCCAACTCTCTTAGAACATATGGCATTCAAGTTCCAAACTGAAAGCTAGGGGTCTAAGGGAGTAAGATTGTTCTAAAAATGAAAATATGTTCTAGTTACAGAGTATACTTTGGACAAACATTAGCAAGGTTCATATTAGAAAATGTCTAAGTCCATAATAGTATAGGAAAAAAGCTTCAACTCATCATGTTGTGAAAGCAAACATAGTCTGGTAAGTCAGATTATGTTCTGTTTTGAAGGGGAAGTATTGAATGTCTGAATAGCTAATAATGTCAAAGCACTGTATAATAAACATCTAAAATGTTAGCAGTCTTACTGATAAAGTAGCTATGTCAGGGCCCTTTATATAATACTTTTTTTTTTGTACTATACTGTTATTTTTTCCATTCTTGGATTAAGTTGTTTAACCTTATTAATTTGACATTGTGTTTTGCTGGCAACTGGGAAATACTGCTCTGGTTTTCATTTGTGCTAGAATTGTCAGTGCTACAAACGGGGAAGCTGAGGAGCCCTCAGAGCTCAGGGGATGTTCCTTATCTAGTGTGTTAAAAGGATGGCTTGTGGTGTCTGTGCCTTTTGGACCCAAGAGTTCTCAAGCGCATTTCTCATGGCATGCGCAATTGTCTTTGAAATACTGAGAAAGGAAAAACTAGGTCTGAACAGATGCAAGAGGGAAACGTGAGAAAGATGAAAAAGAAATAGAAATATTTCTGTGATAAAACTCAGGAATGTGACAGGTTTTGTATTTCTTTTGAGAAGATTAAAAGTTTCTCATTGAATTTAGAGACAAAATACAGCAATATTGCCTTGGCCATGTTTTTGTTGTATACCCACTGTCGTGATTTAAGCCTCTCAGCCATGCAGTTTTGCTCACTTACTCCCCCGTCTTTCTTCCCCCCGCTCCTGGAGGGATGGGGAGGAGAATGGAAAAAATTCAACTCCCACAGGTTGAGATAAGAACAGTTTAGTAACTAAGGTATAACACAAATCACTACTGCTACCACCAAT
>JASSUY010038513.1:0-30681 GCA_032466535.1 Forpus xanthops | reverse complement strand
TGTGAGGTGGGCTGATGCCAACCTGATGAAGTTTAATCATGCCAAGTGCAAGGTCCTACACCTGGGTTGGAGCAATCAGTCATGGTTTAAGTCCAGCCAGTAACTCAGTACCATGCAGCCGCCCCCTCACTCCCACCCCTTCTTCCACCCGCGCTCAGAGGGATGAGGAAGAGAATCAAGAGAATGTAACTTCCATGAGTTGAGATAAGAACAGTCCAGTTACTGAGATATAACAGAAACCACTGCTGCTAACACCAATAATAATAATGATAAGAGAGATAACAAGGGGAAAGAGTAGAAGTGCTCACTACTCACCAGTCAATTCTCAGCCTGACCTGAGCAGTAATCTGGGCCTCCCAGGCAAATCCCTCCAATTTATATGCTGGGCATGATGTCCTATGGTATGGAATATCCGTTTGGTCAGTTTGGGTCAGGTGTCCTGTCTCTGATTCCTTCCAACTTCTCATTTGCCCTGGCAGGGCATGAGACTCGGAAAGTCCTTGGTCAGAGTAAGAATTACTGAGCAGCAACTAAAAACATCAGTGTTGTCAGCACTGTTCCCAAGGTGAAAGTCAAAACCACAGCACTGCACCAGATACTAAGAAGTAGAAAAATGACTGCTACTGCTGAACCCACAATACAATCCCAGGCTCAGCTACAGTTTGGGCAGAGAACAGATTCAGAGCAGGCTGCGAAGAAGTACTTGGAGGTGCTGGTTGATGAGAAAATGAACATGAGCCAGCTTCACTGTGCACTTGCAGCCCACAAAGCCAACCATATCCTGGGGTGCACCAAAAGGAGCGTGAGAGTGTGAGGCACTGGAATGGTTTGCCCAGGGAAGTTGTGAATGCTCCATCACTGGTGGTGTTCAAGGTAGGACATAGCCTTGGGTAGCATGGTTTAGTGGAAATTGTCTCTGCCCATGGCAGGGAGTTGGAACTAGATGATGTTAAGGTCCTTTCCAACCCTAACTATTCTATGATTCTATTGAAAAACCAAAGGGGTTCCAGAGTCTAGAGAACTGTCGTGGTTTGAGGCCTACTGGGCTCTGGCAGAGGCGGTGTTGCAGACAGTATGATTTCTTCTGAGGAGCAAATTTGCTCAGGACAAAACCTGGAGCCTCATGTAAATGTTGTGCCTAACTTTGGAGGAGCTGGCCAGATGTATTCCACCTGCAGGAATGGGAAACAGAGCAGTTTGAGCAGACAAGCTTGAATTTGCTTGTAACTCATTTTTTCAGTACATATTTTCCTGGCCAATTTAAACTGTGGAAGAAGTTTTATTTCTGCTGTAGGCAAGGGGGCTCAATATTGCCATTGCAGGCAGCTGTAAAGATATATTTTGATTTTATACTTGCTGTATGCTTGTATGATATGGAAAGAGAATAGAAATATCTTACATGCATCTGAGACAACTCTTTCCCATCACTGCTGTCTACACCAAACCACTGCTGCCTGTACTCTCCTGCTTCTGTTCCTGGTAGCCTTACAAATTATAATCTGCTATGTTATGAGGAGTCCATTAAAATTGATGGACCATTAAAGCCTGCCCGGTAAATCTGGCAGCAGTCAAGAGATTAAGTTGAAGGTCCAGCCAGACATATTAGAAACATTTTCTTGCTGACCACAGCCACTCCAACTGAGACTTGTGTCTGAAAATGAAATACTGTAATCTCTCTGGCTGTCAACTAGCCTGCTGTTATTTGTGCTAAGGCTTCGCCTGCTGTGAAGATAGCTATATTTACAGTGGTTATTTATGCAGCAGCATGTTATGTTTTACTATTAATCATAGGGTGACACTTTTTCATTTGGTTAACTGGAAGACAACACCTCATGTATAAAGCACAACCTTCCACTCATCTTTTCTTTTCAAGTTTGAATTGTCTGGTCTCCACATAATAAAATTAAGTTTTAGAGCTTTAAACAATTTTCTCACAACAAGGTCTTTTCTGAAGAAAAAGGCAAATGCAAAGTAAATTTCCTGCTGTTTACTATGTATACTCCATTTAACTCTGTGTACACTTACCTTCATGCCTCTGTTCACAGGATTAGTTCTCCTGACGTGAGTAAAACTGTTTCCAGGCTATGCACCTTCGGAAGCATCTGTAAGATCTCAGCCTCAGCTGTGGCTTATATTTCTTATTGTGACATTTACACATTTTATTTATGACACTTTACTCTTCTTACAAATTACTCTTCCTGTGTATAAGTAGAATGTCTTACATCCCCACAAATGCAGTTGGGCTGTCTGAAAGTAAAGCACCCAGTTCAAGTGGGTTGACTAGGGTTTCCAGCAGTCAGAGAAGAGAACGAAGCCTGTCTAAATAGCAATGTCTGGTGTTTGGAGCAAAAGCTCTTCCTGGAGATACTATATGGCATAGTCTAGGCTGCTAGAATTTTGAGGATGAGAGCAAGTGGAAGGAATTCCCTCCCGCCTCACAGATTACTATTGTTTCAGAAAATAACAGCCTGCTACACAAGACAAAATAATAACACTGTAGAATTGGGGATTGTTTCATTCTTACAGCACAAACTAAGTCTTCAGCAGAATTTCTTTTCACTATTTGTGAGTCTCTTTTTGGTTCCCTCAGCACTGGAGAAGATTGGATGGTGATGAGGTCATAATGCTTTCTCAATTTTAACCCATTACTACTTATTCACAAAAAAAAAAAAAAAAAAAAAAAAAAAAAGAATTATCTCAAACCATTTTTTATGAATTTCACCAAAAAGGAATACATATAAAGTATGGGATAGAATGGAGACAATTATGAGTAAGTCGCAGCATAGTTGAGCCATAGAATAGATTATAGTACTACTAGAAGCAATATTTGATTATTTCTGAAATGCTATTATTTCTTAAATTGATTCCACAAGCTTTTGGGTGCAACAATTCTTGTTGTTCTTTGGCAAAGATGTAGGTGTAGCCTTATTTTATTGCTTAGATCTTACCTAATATAATTAAAATACACTATAAAATCAACAATGTGAACTGATGTTCAGCTAGATGGGAGCAAACAGATGAAATTGATAGTCATTTTTTCCAGTAATTTTCAGGCTAGAATTAATTAATACAAAAATGATAATAAGAAATACACTATAGTATTAACCACTGGCTTAGATTTGTTCAGGAGGCTAGTACTTAATTAGTAGCTTCAGATAAGTTAACTGCTAGTATAATTTTTATGGTGACACAAATATAGCACCTGTCCTCAGTTTAATAATCTTCATTCCAGTCTTTTATCAACAGCCACCAGTGGGTCTCAATTGAGCAACATGCATTTTGCATCTAACAACAGCTATTTAGTACGGCATTCATTAACATGCAGCTGCTGGCTGATGTTCAAAGTCTGCACCCTGAGGTATGGTGAAGGTCTTTATCTATTTCAGGCTTCTGAAGGACATGTCTATGTTACATTATATGGCTGACTGATCTGTAAAAGAGATGGTATTTAACTTGCAGCGCTTATATCACCCTGTAATGTCAATCATATTTTTCTCATTTGGTTTAGTGAGAGTTTGTGTATGGAGCCACATGTATTTCAGTATAATTTCCAGGAATTCCAGCATAATTTCTTCCAGGAGAAATTGCATGATTTCATTTGATACTTTTCCTTCCTAGAAGCATATAAGTAGCTCCACTTGGCACCTGCATTTTGCTTTTTTAGTGCAAAATTGTAAATTTGCCCCATATGCCTTGCAGTTTGGGCATGGAGACTCATGAACTTCTGTAAAGCTTTTGATGTTCTTTGTGATTTCAAAACTATGATAAATTTGCTCACAATGAAGACGGTAGAAAGCTGACATTGCAAGAGCTTCTTAAGAACATCTATCTAAACCATCTATCTTTGAGCAACACAGGTTCAAGACTGCCCAAGGAGCAGCTCTGTGGGAAAGGCCCTGGAAATCCTGTTGGGAAAGGTTAGTGGGACTTGGGCCAGCAGCATGTCCCAGCAGTCAACAGTAGCCTGAGTTGTATGAGCAGGGACAGAAGTAGAGATGAAGGGAAGTCATTATTGTCCTTTATTCATCATCTGTTAGACCACACATAGATCCTGCATCCAGTTTTATACTCCATCATATAGAAAAAAAGATATTGATAAATGAGTCAGTTAAGGTAAAGCCTCCATGGTGATGGGGAATCTGGGCTTGTTCAGCCTGGAGCAGACACAGCTTTGTGGACACCTAACAGCAGCACCCAGGGCCTACGGAGAGGTCCTTGAGGAAATGAAGGTAGGCTTTTCACAGTTGTGCAGGAAGCTAGGATGAGAAACAAAAAGGAGAAGCTGAAGCAGAAGAGCTTCAGCCTGCTAGCAGCAAGAAACTTTTTCCCCATGAGGACAGCCAGACAGATGTGCAAGGTTAACAGTCTGGAGGTTTTCACTGGATGATGCCTTACACAGCCTGGTCTGACCTCAGAGCTTAGCCTGCTGTGAGCAGGGAGTAAGAGCAAAGACTTCCTGAGGTCCCTTCCAGTCTAACCTGTCCTATGGTCCTGTGACTTCTTACCGAGACAGAGCATTCTGTCTTCTTCTTTTGAGACAGAACATTGGCCAGTGTAGCCCCTGAACTGGTCTGTCAGACATTTCAGGCAGACCATCCAGCCATTGCATGATCTTGAGATAACCTTTGATTGTTTCTTTTCTGTGGCTCCACATTTTTCATGCTATGTAAGGCCAAAGCCCAGACAGAAACATTGTCAGATGAAAGGCAGAAAGGCTGTCAGGGAAAACAAACAACCCTAAAGTCACTCAGGTGAGCAGCGAGGAACAGGTTGGGGTGGTAAGAGGAATATCTATCTCCCATAGTCAGGCAAATGTCAGCTGTGATATCTGCTTTGGGCAAGTTTACTAAAGCCAGGTTCCCCAAAACCAGGTTCCTCCTGTCCCCACTCTGGAGCTGGGATTTCATGGGAAATGTTTCTGAGGACATGTTTTAGACTCAGGTCACTATGAATCTTTCACAGTCCCCCCTAATACATCCCTTATATACTGTCACTGTACTGACACATTCAGGTGACAGAAAATCCTCTCTTAATGCAAATATTAGAGAGCTCCCAGATCTTCATCTCATTTAGCTACTTTGTGGCTTTCCTTTTTCTCCTGTACATACATTAGCTATTATTTGAGAAGGATTCACTTCATCACCTCCATCAGTTGAGGTCAAAGTCCCCAGTCCCATATTGAGAAGTCTGTAAGGAAAAATCCTTATCATTCAGCTGCTATTTTTTATCATGATGGCTCAAATCCTCACTAAAGTCAAAAGGCCCAGAGCACACTCAGGGTCTTGAAGAATAAAAGCAGATTACATCTGTTCATTTTTTTCTTTTAACCCACCTATAGTGATGGTGTGCAGTGCAAGGCAGCTCACAGTGTGCTGCCTAGCCTTACATCTTGCTTCCTCTAGCTTTAGTTACTACCTCTTATTTCAATTAGGCAGGAGGCTGCTCCTTTTCCTTCACCATTCTCTCTCATCTATGCATAAGTCTTTCTGCAGCAAGAGCCTCTCAGCAAACATGTGATATGTATGAATTTTTCCCAATTCTGCTGCTCAGTGTGTGTGATCACATTGACACCAGGATTGTGCCAGAGTGATGAACAGAGCTGAGTTTGCCAGTATCCTGAAAGTGAAGTGCAAAGTGTATGTGCCACCCCTGAGCAGATCAATCGGTCATTCATGTGCACAAAATCTGTCAAACTGAACTGAAAACCTCAAGAGCATAGAATGGTAGAATCATAGAATAGTTAGGGTTGAAAAGGATCTGAAGATAATCTAGTTCCAACCCCCTTCCATGGGCAGAGATAATTTCCACTAAACCATGCCACTCAAGGCTATGCCTAACCTTGAACACCACCAGCGATGGAGCATTCACAACTTCCCTGGGAAACCCATTCCAGTCCCTCATCACCCTCACAATAAAGAAATTCTTCCTTATATCTAGTCAAAACTTCCCCTGTTTAAGTTTGAACCCGTTACCCTTTGTCCTATCACTAATGTCCTTAATGAAGAGTTCCTCCCCACCATCCCTATAGGCCCCCTTCGGATACTGGAAAGCTGCTATAAGGTCTCCACTCAGCTTTCTCTTCTCCAGGCTGAATAGCCCCAACTCTCTCATCCTCTCTTCATAGGGGAGGTGCTCCAGTCCCTGATCATCCTCGTGGCCCTTCTCTGCACTTGTTCCAACAGTTCCATGTCCTTTTTACATTGAGGACACCAGAACTGCACACAATACTCCAAGTGAGGTCTCACAAGAGCAGAGTAGAGGGGCAGGATCACCTCCTTCATTCTGCTGGTCACACTCCTTTTGATGTGGCCCAGGATACGGTTGGCTTTCTTGGCTGCAAGAGCACACTGCCGGCTCATGTTCACTTCCTCATCGACAAACACCCCCAAGTCCTTCTCCACAGGGCTGCTCGGAATCTCATCTCTGCCCAACCTGGAGCTGTGCCTAGGATTGCTCCAACCCAGTTGTAGGACCTTGCACTTGACATGGTTAAATTTCATCAGGTTGGCATCAGCCCACCTCACAAGCGTGTCAAGGTCCCTCTAGATGGCATTCCTTCCCTCCAACGTATCAGCCGAACCACATGGCTTGGTGTCATCAGCAACCTTGCTGAGGGCCCACTCAATCCCACTGTCTGTGTCACCAATAATGATGTTGAACAGGATTGGTCCCAACACCAATCCCTGAGGGACAGCACTCATTACTGGTCTCCAGCTGGACATTGAGCCATTGAGCACAACTCTTTGCGTGCAGCCATCCAGCCAGTTCTTTATCCACCGAGTGTTCCACCTATCAAACTGATGTCTCTCCAACTTAGAGACAAGGATGTCATGTGAGACAGTGTCAAACACTTTGCACAAGTCCAGGTAGATGACATTAATTGCTCTACCCCATCCATCAGTTCCGTAGCCCCATCATAGAAGGCCACCCAATTGTTCAGGCAGGATTTCCACTTAGTGAAGCCATGCTGGTTGTCACCAAGCACCTTGTTGCTTTTCATGTGCCTCAGCATGCCTTCCAGGACAGTCCGGTCCAAGATTTTGCCAGGCACAGAGGTGAGGCTGACTGGTCTGTAATTCCCCGTCTCATCCATTTCCCCCTTCTTGAAAATTGGGGGTTATATTTCCCTTTTTCCAGCTGTCAGGAGCTTTACTTGACTGCCAAGGTTTTTCAAATATGATGGGCAGTGGCTTAGCAACTTCATTTGCCAGTTCCTTCCAGATCCACAGATGGATTTCATCAGGTCTCATGGCCTTGTATACGTTCAGGTTCCTAAGATGGTCACAAACCATATCCTCCCTACAGCGAGTCCAAGGTCTTTATTCTCACTGTCCTTGTATTTGCCTTCCAAGACTTGGGTAGTATGGTCAGAACATTTTCCAGTGAAGTCTGAGGCAAAGAAGTCGTTAAGAACCTCAGCTTTCTCCAAATCCATGATAGCCAGCTCTCCCGATAGCTTCTGAAGATTCTTGATTGGGTAAATATTGCCAGTTGCAGTCATAAAACTTACTTCACTAAGGAAGTTAAGGAAGCTTTAGAAAACAATTTATGAGATATAAGACACACAGATTCCGAAAATATCCTGGCTCTTTGGGAGCTTTGTTCTGATTCATCACCTGGTCATTTGCATTTCATGTAAGAAGTGATGGTGATTTTGCACATTTATTTGGTGAAGAAACCTTTTTTTTTCCCATTACCTTTACTTGACTTATTTGTTGCAATTTTTTCTTCTTCTTAGTGGCATGTAATTTCACACCAGCTTTCTTTTCTGCTCATATCTAGATCTCTCCATCTTTCTGAAGAGGATTTGTCCCCTAGTCTTTTTGCCAGGGACATTTTATCATTTCCTTTGATCATAGTTGAAATCTTTCAAACTTACTCTGGTTTATCAGTATCCTCCTGTAGTCAATTACCTAGGAGTGCATACAGCTATCCAACTGCGATCTGTCCTAAGGACATATAAAAAAGAATAATTAGTTCTCTGGCCTTATAAATGATACCCCATAGCATAATCTGCTGAAAGACGTCTTCCACAGCAAAAAATCACAGTGCATACTTGTATCTAGCATGTTTCATTTGTTATATCAACTCCAAAATTAATAAATTGTAATTTTGGAGCTCCCTGAACCCTCTGTGACTTTTCCCTTTAAATATAAGCATCAGCCTCATTAATGCCATTATCATTTATTTATCACTTTCTAATGTTCTGTTAAATTCCTCTCTGCTCTCAAAGTTGGAATTAAATATGTGCGTGAACTATGTTCATTTCTGACTGAGTAGAAGCCCTCCAGGAACATAAATCTGACATCCAGCTGATGAATGACAGTCAGCCCCTTGTAGCAAGCTCAGTTACTAGTTATATTATGAATTTTGGAAATTATTGCCTGGTTTTCTTTTTCTTTAGTGTGACCTTCAACCACTGACCATAGAAGCTTAGAAATGCTTTGATTGCAAGGGACCTTGAAGATCCTCTAGCTCCAACCCCCCTTCTGTGGGCAGGAACACTTTCCACTACTGCAGGTTGCTCCAAGCCCCATCCAGCCTGGCCTTGAACACTGCCAGGGATGGGGCAGCCACAGCTTCTTCAGGCAATTTATTCCTGTATCTCATCACTGAAATTCAGTAAAGAACTTCTTCTGCATCTGATGTCAGCGATTTGATGCCAGGATTTTGTGCTATTTTTTAGTTTCAGAAGTGATAGAGATGCAGTATGACCCATGTTGTTTGGAGGCATTAAATCTGCTCTGACTGGTAACATATCAGACATGCAATTGTTCAGCTACAACTTCTTAGGCTGGATGGGAAACATCTATTGACTCTCCAGCTGCACCGTTAAGCCACATATAAAAAGACATAATAATTAATTTAGGGCTAAAATATAGCCAAGAAATAAAGTCTAATATTGTTCTGATTTTATTAGGAAGTACTTCTGCACATAGGCTGAAAGCAGACCTTTAGCTACTACGGGCTGAAGTCAGTGGCACTCCCTGCTATGGGTCACGAAACAGCAATAGCAGAAGTCTATAGAAGTCCATCTGACTTGCAGCTTGGATTTCACGGCCAAACTTCACAAGGACTAGTTAATCCTCCTTTTGACCTTATGTCTAGAGACCACATTCAGCAGGCACCTCCAACGGTGAGGAGATGTTGGGAAGGATAAGCTATAGGAAAAGCCTTGCCAGCATCCTCCTGTGATCCATCTGCAGCTGTGCATTGAGAGCTGCCACAACACTGGAAGCTGTCAGCATGTGAAGGGCAGTGGCAGGTTGCAATACCCCAGAGGAACAAGTTTCCCCTCTGGAGACCAGGACACACCATCCCATGGTGAGAGGGAACTGTAGACATGAGAGATCTGCCATCTCTAGGGATGTAATTTCTGAAGTGCTGAAAGAAAGCAATTGCTGGCAATTTTCTGAGAGAGAAGCAGCATGCGAGTTATTGATTGATTCTTACTGTCAGGTAATCTGAGTGCAAACTTTCTGTGAGGAAAGGCCAAAGTGTCAAATACATACTTCACCGTTTTTGAGAATGTCTACATCAGACTGATGACAGGCTGACTAGAGTCCCCTCACTTCATATAATATGTGCTTTCAAAGTTCGATAGTGTTGTCATATGATTCAAGTGTTTGCTTCAATCATTATTCATATCTTCTGTTGGTGCTGGAGTTGGGAGAATAATGAAAATATTATTCATAGAATGCATTAGTCCCCAAATTCCATGAATCTCATTGAATAAATTATTAAACTATTTTTACCTCCCTCTTCCCATTAACTCCTCCTCTCTGCCCCCAGGGATTTGCAGATGAGTACCCACAAGAAAGAAGAAGCACAGATGCAGGTGTTGGCCCAAGGTGGAGCTGCTGTCATTACCTTGTATGATCAAGATTGATGGACATGAACGTGCTACACAGTCTGTACGGCTTCTCCACTTCATTTTATGTATGGGACCCCAAAAGATATTTCTTCACAAAAGCCCAAAATCACAGCAGATGCCCAGGCACAGACAACTGAATCACATCCCGATTACTATTTAAATAAATGCACTTTCTTCAGAGGCAGGCTGTGTCTGAGGTGACCCTGCTTGTCACTCCCCAGGGATGGATGGGGCAGTGGCAGCTTCTTCTTGGTGTCTGCAGCTGAGCTGTGCTTTTGTTGTGGCAGTACTGGAAGTTTGTCTGCTCTAATAAATTGTATTTATTCAGATACTTTTATATACTCAGGGCTTACTTTTAGATAATTTGCAGTTATTTGCATTAAAGCTGAATGCTTCATCCCCTCCAATGAAGGAAGCTTTAGGACAGGGCTGCATCCTGCAGGTGGAAGTATCTTGGCTTATGTTTGCAACCAGGAAGGTACTTGCAATATTGCATGCCCTGTCTGTACCTGCTAAAAAGGTGTGGGAAAAGGCCTGAGAGCCAAGTGTAACCTACTGGGTAGAGTATGGGATCTGATCAAGAGAGCCCTGACCTGAGACTCCTAGTGCCAGCCTATCACAGGCCAGGTCAATGGGCAGGTCCCAGCACTGCTCCTCCTCTTCATCTGTCTAGGTGTCAGAGGCTTTGGGTAGATGCTTCTTCACAGTATCTCGCACAAGGTGACACACTGACAGTTGCACTGTTGCACTGCATCCTGCTCTCTCTCACAGCTTAAGAGGAAGGCAAAACAGCAGGAAAAGATTAATTTTCCCGAAGCCTGTATGTCTACAGGGCAGGCAACTGCAACTCAGGCTCCCTTTAGAGCTCAGTAGGTTCTTTCTGATGGGAGACACTGAAGAGCATGGTGCCTTGTTTCAGCCTTTCTGAGAGGTACAAACAAGGCAAAGTGCATCCTTGTCACCCCTGTTTCTCTCTATTGGCTGAGATCGATCAGATACAGATACCCATTACTGCATTGTGGATATTACTGCTGATCTCATTACCGCTGATCTCATTAAAATCTATGGATGTATGTCCTCAGTGGTTCCAACACCACACTGAACCCTGTGTGCGAGAGTATCCCCACACTGCAGGGAGCTAGGGAGCTAGAGGAGAGCCTCTCTCTTGAGAAACTAGCTCCATTTAGTCAGGGCTACTGGTGATCTACCCTGCAGGCTTTGCTATTTGCAAATGAACCTTTTTATGTATTTGTCAGGGTCATTACCACTGACATGGAACTGTCTTAGCAGAAAAAGTCCTTATTGCTCAGATAATAGTTTCTGGTTTTCCCCCTCTGTCTGAAGTATGTGATAGATGACAGCTGTGCAAGAGCCTTCTCTTATCTCCATGTAATCATCATTAAGTACCAGTGTCTGCTCAACACTGTAGGTATCAGGCTTACAGAAGCTTAGCCACATTTATAGACAGGAGGACCAACCTGCATGAGTAACATGTTGTCTTTATTGCTCCTCCTGATCATTCACAATTCACTTCTCAAAGCCTGTCTATAACAAGTGATGTTCACCTTGTCTCAGATCTTCGTAGCCTGGTTCGCTCTCTGTACCTCTCCCAGTGAGCAGGGCATCCTATTTATGCCATTTCCCTTGGCATGGTAACAAATGAGCACAACTGTTACTCACCCCAGGGTACTGAGTGATTTATCTGAGGGGAAAATGTTGCTGAGGCCATTGTCACCATCCAACTTGTAAAAATGTTTGGTTTATTTCCAAAGGCTTAGTTATTCATTATCCAGCTGTCACAAACATTCCCATTATGCTCTTCAGCATGTGGCTGCTCTTAGGCTTTTGTCTCTTTGTCTTTCTCCTTTCCTAATTTCTTGATTCTTGCAGGATGCTTTGGAAACTCCCATCATTTCTAATGTCAAGCACTGGTTCAGGTCACTGCAGGTGGGGTGAAGCAGTGTTCACATTCAAAAATGCACAGGAATGCGTTTAACTTACAGTCTTATAAATGTCAGTTTGTAATCTGCATGTAATTGCTTTGCAGAAATAAAGCGGTAGGACAAAACCAAGGTGAAGTGTGAGTTATGAGGCCATAGAGATGGTGCAGCAACGCAGGTCCTCTGTATGTACAGCTGTTTTGCCCTGACAAGATTTGTTCCAGGGGAAAAGTGAAGCCAGTCCTTCATGTGTTGCGAACCAAAGCACAGACTTTGCCGTTCAAGCTTGGACAGACTAAAATTAAATGGGCAGAAAACACTCAATAGACACACTGAGATGGAAACATCCCAGTCACTGCAAGTTTTCAAAGAGCTGTTGGTGGCTTTGATGTTTATCTGTCCGTGCTCTTGCTGTCAGAGCAGCTCATGAGGACCCTGTGGCCTGTAGTACCTTGATCACCAGCTGCACAGTGCCCCTAGGTCAAGGACTCAGGGAACCTGCAGCAACCAGGGGGAAACATGTTCCTTACCTCCTTTTTAAATGACTGCTCACTTCACAGTGAACCCTGCAACTGCTTGCAAAAGGTGCACAGGATGAGCAGTGACAGCTCACAGACAGGGCTCTTCAGTCATGTCCTGTCAGCACAAGGCAGAGTTCACTGCTTCTCTCAGGCACAGCTTGGGCAGCATTGCTCATCATGTTCACTCATTTCAGCCAAAGAAAGGAGACAACTTGTCTGGTGATGCTTTCAGTGATGAATACCTGCAAAGCGGGCTGCAGGCTGCAAGCATAATCCGCAGAAAAACTCCCACCTTTTTAACTCATTGAAACTCTGCATGCTTCAGTGTGTGCTTGCAAGCTTCCTTCATGCTCTGACTAAAACCTACCAGGAAGCCAGTTCAAGCATATTACAGGTGCTTGTTCCTTCATGAGAAGGGAATTATTTTTTCTAGGGTTGCCATCTAGACTAGAGGGCTGCATATGTACCCAAGGAGATAAAATCCCCTGGCTGATATGAATAGTTCCATCATCTGGATCATGTGTATGAAAGGAAAGCAAGCATCTTCTCACCATCTTCACTGGAGCACAGCATAGGCACAGTGAAAGAAGTGTTTCCCCCAGCATGGCTGTCTCTCCTGCTGTTGTGCAGGTTCAGCATGCGCTGCAAGCTGAGGGTTTGAGACACAGATTTCAGCACTCGTGCCCCAAGGGCCACACTATGGTCCTCCAAGGGAACTCTCAGAATGCTTCCAGGGAGGAAGTTACAGACATGCAGCTGGTCCCATCTGTTTACAGTGGGCCATGATGGCTCCTCTCCCTCGTGTAGCCTCACCCCAAGTTGTGGAACATCCCCCCTGCCTGGGATCTGCTTTCACACTGCCTGTGGATCATCTGTCACTCAAGGAGCTCAGCTTTCCTGCCCCTGCTAAGCCCTCCATAAGAGATGGGGCAGCACTGGAACAGTTTGTACCCTTTCTTTTTCTGGAAGAGCATTTCTGTCCTCTGTCACAGGGAAAAAACTGCTCAGCTCAAGCTGCTTAGATCTAATTAGGATCAAAGCAATTTTTAGATATTCTAATGACATATAATTAACTGGCAATCAGTGAACTGTACATGCAGGATCAATAGCAGTAATATAGCAGGCAAACCACAGCACCAGATGCCTATGAAATGTTAATAAACACTCACAGATTTCAAAAGCATCAGCTTAAGATCACCTAGCCGAAGCATAAACCTAAAACTGGCAAATCTACCACAAAACCATGTGCCTAAGGGCAACATCTACACATCTTTTAAATACCTCCAGGGATGGCCACTCCACCACTTCCCTGGGAAGCCCATTCCAATGTTTGACAAGCCTTTGGGTGAAGAAATTTTGCCTAATATCCCATCTAAACCCTTCCTGGTGCAACTTGAGGCTGTTTCTTGTCGCTTGTTGCTTGGGAGAAGAGACTGAATCCACACCTCTCTACAACCTACTTTCTGGTAGTTGTAATGAGTGATAAAGTCTCCCCTGAACCTCCTTTTCTCCAGGCTGAACAACCCCAGTTCCCTTAGTCACTCCTCATCAGACTTGTTCTCCAGACCCTTCACCAGCTTTGTTGATCCTTTTTGGAACCGCTCCAGCGCCTCAATGTCTTTCTTGTTAGTGAGTGGCCCAGAACTGAGCACAGGATTCAAGGTGCAGTCTCATCAGTGCCAATACAGGGTGATAATCACCTCCCTGGCCCTGCTGGACACTACGTCTGATACAGGCCAGGATGCCATAAGCATTCTTGGCCACCTGGGCACAAGCTGGGTTACGTTCAGCTGCTGTTGACCAACATCCCCAGGTCTTTTTCCTTTAGGCAGCTTTCCAGCCACTCTTCTCCAAGCCTGTAGCATCCCATGGGGCTGTTGTGGCCCAAATGCAGAATGTGGCACTGAGCCCTGTTGAATCACATGCACTTGTCCTTGGTCCATCAATGCAGCCTGTCCAGATCCCTCTGCAAATCCTTCCTACCCTCCAGCAGATCAACACTCCCACCCAGCTTGGTGTTGTCTGCAAGCTTACTGAGGGTGCACTTAATACCCTCATCCAGATCACTGATAAAGACATTAAATAGACCTGGCCCCAACACTGAGCCTTGTGGAACACCACCAGTGACCAGCTGCCAACTGGATTTAACTACATTCTTCAGACTTTGGCCATCCAGCCAGTATTTTGCCCAGTGAAGAGTGTCACCCCATCCCCAGGGGCAGTACCTACCTGCATGTGTTCTCTCTGCCTTGAGCATTCTCACAGGGTACAGCCTCACACTTCACTGCCACTTCTGTACCAGCACCAAGGAGGAATAGTAAGCAGCATGAAACAGCTCAAGTTACCCCACACCCTCCTGTGTTCAGAGCCTATGGCACCTTTACCTCCCTTTCTTCCTCTTTTATAAAAGAAAGTCTTCTTGAGCTATGAGAATTTTCCAAGTGCAATTCCCCTCCTGGAGTAAAGACCATTATTCCATACAGACAAGGACAGCTCAGACAAGAAAGAGCATTTCAGCTGTTAATTGTTTATCCTTTCTTCCAGTGCAGCAGGAAAATCCTATCAGAAGGAAGTTAATTATTTAAACGCCTCCTCCACTTAAATTGCTCATTCAAAGCTGCTGCTTACACCTCAGTCACCCTGAGGCTTTCTGTGCTTTCTGCAAACCTGTCATCAGTTTATATTATTTACCAAATAGCATTGCAGCTGATCACGAAGTTACTAAAGATCTACTGAAGACAAAGCAGCCACTGCATTACCAGACAATTTCAGTCTGCACTGACTTAAAAATCATTGTACAGAGCTGAAGATAATCGCACGGAGGACAACTATAGAAGCTGGAAAGGATCAAAGACGGTAATAGGGAAATAAAAGGAAAACTGCATTCTTTATATGCTGCTTCCCGTGCATATGAATGCTTCTCTTTCATCTTTCTTTTTACAGATGTTTCAAATTACATAGTAATTACAAATTCAAAAGGATATTTTTTTTTTCCCCACACAAAGCCATCTGATATTAAGCGCTTTCCTGAGTAATCATGGAGCAGCTTCCCAACAAGGCTTGCAGATACATTATCCATCTCTGCAAGCACAGGAATGTTTTGTACAAGATATGGTGCAGTTCTTTCATGGCTCAGGTCTTGACCTAGAGCCTTCTGCAGGGGTCATAATAGATGATCAGAGTGGCTCCTCTTGATTTTGTTGTCCACGAAAAGTTATAAATAATATTTTGGGCAGAAAGTTGATTGATCTTAATATTAACAAAGTATCGTTATAATTAAATCAGTAGTCAACTGACTGAGTGCACTGAAATGTCAAAATAATTACATAAATCATTTATCATTTATAGCTGCCCTAGAAGATTTGTCCTACTACCTAGGATGAAAAATCAGCAATAGTCATTAAGGCACAACTTTGGGAGGTGCAAAACAGTGGATCAGTGCCCAAGGAGTGCACGTGGTGGCAGCTGCAAAAATGCTCTGTGAAGAAAGGTGATTAATAGGCACAGGGAGAGCCTTCACTGTAAATCTGAATCAATTCTGCTCAAAATCTGTAGGCAAGTAGACAAGTCTGTGGAGCATACAGGACAGCATCTTCTTGCACAACTTGCATGTGGAGGCTTCCAAGGATGCACGTCTTTGCATTACTGGAATTTAGTTCAACAGGCAGATAAGAACAGAGCAATGACAGCTACATTTCCTTGTCAGCATCTTCAAGAAGAAATCTATTGCAAAGATAGGCAAGAAACTCAGTCCAAATCACCTTGAAATGAGAATTATTCCATTTGCTTCAGCAGGCCAAAGCCCATTTATCATGTGCACTGAGAGCCACTGAAAGTTTGCAAGTTTGCGGCATATCCTGTCCTTGAGACTGACTTCCATGGCCTTTGAGATGCCTAAAAACTTGAATTTGCCTCTCTCTTTTTTTTTTTTTTGTGTTCTTTAGCGTTATTAATCAAGTTCAAGGATCAGCTTTTTGGAGCATCGTATTCCATGAAATAGGAATGGCCAAGAGCTTTCTGTTCAGGCAGTCTCTCCCTCTGCTAGAAGCACATTTATGTTATATGTGCTGATCTATAGACTTAGAATGTACCATATCACACCTTTATACAGTGTAACATAGGCAAATTAATCACCTAAACAAAACAAAACTTTGAATGACATGCCAGCATTAATTTCACAAATAGATGTCTCATGATCTATTTTTAATGATGTTTTTGTGCTTCTGATAATATGAAAAACGGATGCCTTTTATCTCCTCTATGATAAAGGACAGTATCTCTAGATAGGTCACTGGGGATTATACAGAACATCATAATATACCCAAAGCAACCATGGTGTACAGCAAACATGAATATAGGATGAACAGCCTTACCAGTATTCAGCTGCCCTTGTACATCCTGAAGGGCATGGCGCACCAGCTGCTGTTTGGCTGATGAAATCTTTTTCTCACTTCCCTGAAGCAAAGTGGGTGAAAGAATAAAAGGAGAGGAATCATAATCATAGAATCACAGAATGGTTTGGGTTGGAAAGTACCTTAAGATCATCTAATTCCAGTCCCTCTGATATGGGCAGAAAGACCTTCCACTAGACAAGCTTGGTCAAGGCTCAATCCAGCTAACAAAAGAAAGGGAAAACCCAAACTTTCCATTTTCATTTATCTTCTAGCAGTTTCTGTTGCCTTGTTTCTAATATTTCTTCCATTGCTAGGAATTGGCTCTAACTGCTTGCTTATTTCATGGAAGTAATAATCAAGTCATCAAACAATCTTGTAAAAGAGAAAGATTTGGTGTTTTTACTCACTGTAAAGGCATGTGTTGGTGTCATGGTTTAAATCCAGTCAGCCATGTAGCTCGCTCTCTCACTCCCCCCCTGCTTCCTCCCCCTGTTCCCAGAGGGATGGGGAGGAGAATCGAAAGAATATAACTCCCACATGTTGAGGTAAGAACAGTCCAGTAACTAAGGTATAACACAAACCACTGCTGCCACCACCAATGATAATAATGACAAGGAAATACAAGGGAAGAGAATACAACCACTCACCACTGATCCCAAGCCTGACCCCAGCAGCAAACCCCCCTCTTCTGGGTCTCTGCCCTCTGTTTTTTACATCCTGGGCATGATGTGCTGTGGTATGGAATACCAATCTGGTCAGTTTGGGTCAGGTGTCCTGTCTCTGCTTCCTCACAGCTTTTCCTCCTCCCTGGCAGAGCATGAGGGTCAGAAACTCTTGGATCAGACAAAACTTTCTAAGCAGTAACTGAAAACATTGGCGTTATCAGTGCTGTTCCCAGGCCAAAAGTTGAAAACACAGCGCTGCATCAGCTCCTAAGGAAGAGAAAAATGACTGCTACTGCTGACCCCAGGACAACTGTAAACAGTAAATTGTATGTCTCTGTCTCTTTTGCTGTTGTGCCACAGAAATCTTGACAATGAGCAGGCAGCCATGCACAGAGCCCTTCCTGTCAGCCTGATATTGCTGTTTCACTCTTCCATGTGTTGCCTCTTTAATTTAGACATAGGGTATTTGTTTGAGACACAGGCTTTTCATACTTGCTTTTATAGAGTACCTAACACAAGGAGGTGATGGTCACACTGGAAGAAGATGCACTGTACCATGCTCTAATTGGAAAAGGGGGCAGGCAATTTAGTTGGTACTATTTTGATGGGATTTCATGTGTCTAACTCCCTAACGACTCACTTCAATAGGAAATGCAGTACTACAAATAACACACATGCATGCGAACCCTTGGATTAATAGAGAATGGGCTAGCTTCAAGGTATGAACCAAGGGTGCTCACTGGATCTGGATCATGGCAGCTGAGCCTGGTTTGTTATCATTAAGCAGGGTACCAAAAGGTACCTCTGACGTACTGGGAGCTGGGGACACACAGGAAGAGTGAAGAAATAATATTATGCATCTCAAGATGGTTGTGTGAGAATGTATTTTTGAGTAGTCTGGTGTACATTCTGGTGGTAGCAATATATCTCTATCAATATAAAATACTCAGCGTAGAAATGGACACTTAAAAGATTAATCTAAAAGTGTTTTAAAAGAAAGCAACAGGGAAAGCACTTGGTTTCTTCCTTTCTCCCTCTCTGTACCACAGAAGAGTGATCTGTGCACAGCTCTCATAGCCTTTGCTCTGACTAGCATCAGCGGAACTCCAGGGTGTTTCTGGGGATCACAAAAGACCAATTTGTGTTTAGCAGCACTTATCATCAGTTTTTTTCAGCTGTGCTTTAAAGGCCTGGGCTTTCAGAGTAGAGACCAGGATCATGGAGATGTGAGCACCCAACTCCACAGCTACGGCTCAGTCAGGCTTTGCATGAAAATGTTAGGGCACAAGATACGGCCCAAAGCACAATAGCACCTAAGACACAATAATGTTGGAGTGTTTCTGTATTAGCCTCTAGTTAGGCAAGGCATGTGAATTATCTTTGTGTTAGGAGAGACTTTTACAAGATCACGTGGTTGAACAATGGCTGACCATGGTCAGTGGTAACACTATCAGCAGCTGACAGCAGTTGACCACTGTCATTAAGACTTTCCTAATCGATTTGCTTATATGGTATCTCTGAGTCCATTTCTTTTGAAAATGAGAGTCATTAGCTAACTCAGGGCCTACTTTAACACTACAACTGATGTGCCTATTCTCTGTTGTCTCCTGTGCTCTCTGCTCTGTGCTAAGAAAGAAATACATTGGTCAAGTTCCTGTGACACCACAAAAGTAAGCTGGGAAAAAGTAATGAAAGTACCAGAAATGTTTTGTTTTCCCTACCGTCTTGTCCTGAAGTCAATGTAAGCATGTTCACAAAATGATTTTGTGATTTATGACCAGCCACTAAAATACTCAAATGAAAAAAATAAACCAATCCAAAATCAAAAGATCCACAGGATTTTTCTCCTGTGCCTTCTCACGTCTCACTAGCATACCATGCAGCTCTGCCACCTGCCCTATAGCTTGTGTCCATATGCATGACTGTGCTCATGCCTGGGCAAATGTACATCACCAGTGGTGGCATTGAAAAAGGAGGAATTAGTGCACACCTGCAACATATTCCAAGTTAGACTGGTAATACCATAAAATGGTGGTGAAAGATGCTGATCAGCTATTTATTGCAATGCAACTTACATGCCAACTCCATACAGTGATTAACATTACCCTTCCTCTCAGGAAGGAGGGCTACTGTGTATTTTTCAGACTTGATTAATAATTTATTTGTCATCTGGAAGTCACAGCAAAATGGCTCAGATAGAAAGAGAGCAGGTAAATAGTCTGCCTCTCCCAGGCACTACAGGTTAGCATTCACAGCTAAAATACTGTTTGCAAAATATTTGTGTATTTTATATTTTAAAGAACAGCCCTGCCTCTTGGGGTGTTTTTGCATTGTCAAGGTAGAAGGGGCTGTCTGTGTGCTACAGATACTGTCATCTGGAAGATGTGCTCTCATCACCACATGAACCAGGCAAAAGAGGATTTTAGTATGCAGGGGAGCAGGCACTAGAATAAGGGGAGATTACTGTGAGCTTTGTAATTTTTTTATGAAGGTTGTCATTCACGGAAGACAAGGGGAACCTTTCCAAGCTCGGACTCAAGTCAGACAGAGGGCACACCCTACTTACCCTTAACAGAACTTTGCTGGAACTCAGATCAGAGCATATTAAATGCAAGAAAGTTGTTTACAGATTTACAGGTGATACATTACTGTCTTTCTGCAAATATCACTCAGTGATAACCTCAATCAGGTGTGTCAGCTTCCCCAGTCATCTAGGAATTCATCTACTAAAATAACACAGTATTTTAACCTTCTTCTACTCCCATGCCACTTACTCCCAGTATGATATCTGCAGTATTTCTTCTCAGAATTGTAACTCTATTTACCAACCACAGGTTCTTATGAGTTGATAATAGCTCTTATTTTCTTATCAAGAGGTTTTTAATAGAGGAGGCCACTTAATCAACTGAAAAGGGGAAGAAAACCTCTAGATGCTGTGTGATATTCAAGCTGCAATTTTTCTTTTTGGGTTTTTTTTTTTTTTTTTTTTAGTTTTCTTTTCAAGAGATGGAAGTTGCAGTCACTGAAAAGGGGCAGCTGGTGTGCTCATTCTTGGCTTTTAGGACCACAACTTTCCAAGAGTACCCAAGTTTATATACTTAAATCTACAACTTGACTTACAGCAGTAACAGAAACCAAATATTCTCTTCTGTTTATTTAACCTCATGGCCAATATTCTCATTATTATTTACCACTTCCAGGGAGCATCACCCTTTGGGTCTGGTCCAGATCAGTTTATGTTACACTCCGCACATACATAGTACAAGACATTGAAGAACAATTTGGCAGGCGTAGGAGGATGGACTATGTTACCTCTCAAGTTCCTATGAAGATTTGGTGTGTGAGGGTGGTGGCTGGGGACCATGCTGACCTGAATGGCACTATGTCTAGACACATAGCTACGTTGTGTCAAAAAATGTGCCTTGTTGTGACAATCTTAAGGATGTGAATTACAAAATGCCTAACCAAGCATCTGAACCCTAGGCATATCTCAGGAACAAAGAACAAAGGCAACAAAGGTGGGAAAAGAAGCAGACAGGAGATGAGCAGTCAGTTTGTGGCAGAGCCAAGACTTACCAAGAGTCTCACTGCTGCCCTTCCTGGCTAACATGATGGACTGGGTGAAATTGTCAGTGAGGAAACCAATGTGAGCACGCACAGCGTGCTGTGATCAGAAAGGGCAGTGGTGGGGAGAGGAGCATTACAGCAGCCAAGAAGTTTTCTAGGTATTCCCTCTGTGATTTCTCATAAAAGGTATTTGCCTTTCATTTCTATCTCCTTTACTTTCAGTTCTGCTGTTGCAGCTTGCACCTCTTGCCTGTAGTGTAGAATGCAGTAACCTTCAGTGCAATGGAGGAAAAGGGAGATAATGTTCCTGAGTGGATAAAAAGGCCACATCACTGATTCTGCATTTCACAGAGGAGACAACCTAGCTCTCAATAACCAAAACAAATCTTACAGTTATTGAAATGAATTCCCATTGAAGGGATGAGCTGTATTCCAAAATAGACTTCCAAAAGCTGAGAGCATGGCACTGATTGACTGCATATTAATCCCCAATAAGCATTGTCTGGTAAAAATGTCACAGTTCAGAAGTTATGAAGAGGGACAACACCCTACAATGCACTAAGAAGCAAGCAAGCAAGCAGATACAGCGGAAAATGCAATTATAGTAAAGCCAGCTTTGAAAAGAACCTTACAAGCCAGCGTTACTTTAGCCTGCAGTAAGGGAAGATTAATAATGAACATAGATTTCTCAAATGAATCATATCAAAATGGATGCCCCGAATGTCTAGTGATGGATGGCTAGACAGCATTTAGTGCCACTAATACTTGTGACTGAACTGGAATACAAAGCAGGTAGGAAGGAGGTTTCAGTCAGAGGAGGGCACAGGCAGTGTCTGTCAGCAGGAATGTAAAACCCACCTCGTAGGGAACAGCTGTCTCCTCCAACCTATGAGACGGGGGAGAAAACCAGTGAAAGAGAACAGCCGTTTCTTGGACAAGGACAATAATGTCAGGCAGTGCAGAGACTCATGGATATGTTCAAGAGCAAACTTCAGCACCTGGAGCTTCAGAGTGGATAGCTGCAGAACTGCATTGCATTAGAAGCTTGCATGAAACTGGTTTTCTGCCCTGTAGTCTGCTCAAACAGCATTTCCAATTGATATCATTTTAGTTTGTGTAGAAGTCTGAGCATTTCATACCAATTCACTGGAGACAAAACTATTAATAGGTGCTCTGTATATAATACCTTCTTCCTAATACAGCAGTGGCTCTTCAATCCACTGGCAAAGGTAGCAGAGTTTGTTAACTGGCACCTGGCAAAAGCTGTGTCTGCCTTCCTGGGACACCTGCCAGCAAATAAATTCAGTGCAAGCTACCGGAACATTGCTAGGTGATGAACAAATGACATGCAGGTCTGGCTGGTTGGACCAGAGGAGCCACAAAGTGTCGGAGACTGCCCTCACTACACACTACCCATGCTACCACAAGCTCCACTGGGGACAGCTGTGTTCTTCTCTCATACCTCTCTTCCCCCAGCCACATGAAAAATGAAGCTGACCCACTGGGAAAAAAAAACAGAGCCTGGGAAATTGGGAAAGCTACAGAGAACAAGCAAAACTAACAAACAAACAAAAAGGTTGGAACTAGATGACCTTAAGGTCCTTTCCAACCCTATCTATTCTCTGATTCTATGTCAAATTATTTCCTGCACTGAAAACAGACATAGTGTACAGGAAAAAATAAAACCAGAAACCCAAACAGAAAGAAAGAAGTTCTCATTACCCTCCTTGCTGGGTAGAAGCAAAACTAATTAACAAAGCAGCAGGAGAAGGGGCATGCCACAGAATCTCACTGCAAAAGCATGGCCCCTTTTTTGCCAAAATTTTTATATGATTTCAAGTCCTGTCCATCAGAAGCTGTAGGTGACAAACTCAAATAAGTTGCTAGAGCCTGTCTTCTCTTCTGGGACTAATGCCTCTGCAAGTGTGAAATGGAGACTTTCTCAACCGTACCAGTACTGCTCTTATTCTGACTGCAGCATAGCCCACTGCCAACTGTAGCCATTGCCACTGGGGAAAGCAATTCTTCTCCAATGGAGGGATGGAGGGAGGAAAGGAGGAAGGAAAGAAGAAAGGAAGGGAGGGAGGAAGGAAATAGCTGGAAATAAAAGTCTGAAAACTTTGGTCTGAAAAGCAACTCTATCAGACTACTCACTCCTGTATTCAGCAGATCTATCTCTGTGTCAGTGCGATCCCCTCTTAAGTGATTAAAACAAGCTCTCACACACTGAAGAGCTGTCACAGCCCAGAAAATTATTTGCAGAAGGAGAAGCATTTATTCATTATGTTTCTGCTGCAATTAAGACTGTACTATGAGCTGACTGGTCAAATATTGTCCCCTCAGACAATCAAAGTCTGAGCCTTTGCTCTCAGCTCAGGGAAGGGGACACGGTGCCTGCTGCCCCTCAGGGTACTACTGTCAAGTATTAGCTGCTGCAGGACCAGGCCAGTGCATCCAAAATGTAGAGCCAGGAAAGAGAGAAAGGCTACAATAAATACCTGCAATTTGGGCTTGGATGTTGTAAAGGTGGGCAAAGCAATAACCACCGTGAGCATCATGCCTACTGCAGTCTGGCCAGTCTAAGCCCCGCGTGTAATTACAGACCACTTTTTATTCCATATACACCAGGGCTATGCAGCAGCACAGGAGCTGCTTTCCAGGAGGCACTCCAAGTCACTGTCTTTTCTACAGTAGCAAACATGCCTGTTTGCCTCAGAAAAGGCAGCAGTGCCGGGAGGGACATGCACACAGCAAACTGTCTCATCCAAATCATAAGTCTTTACCCATCTTCAGAGCCGCTTGACAGAGCGGGTGGGTTTCACATCTTTAAAAGCCTTTTGCTTCAGTTATCTTTTATCACCCTGGATATGCCTATGGGTTCCCTTGCTCCTTCTGTGCACACTTAATTTATTCCTGTGCTTCCTCCTTTCTTTCCTTCTACCCCTCCCAACACCTTCCACTTCAGCAAGCTTGTCCTGAGGAGACACGCATTGTGAGGAAAAACTCTTGTCTGATTTTATGAGGACATTTGTATGTATACACAGTCTCCACAAGTCTCAGTGCATCAGTGTCTTCTACATGTCCTATTTTATTGATTTTTACAGCTGGGTTTCCACATCCTCTTTTGGAATCCTAATATGCACTCTGAATTTCAAGGTTGTAAAGCTCTCTGTAGACCTCCCTGAAATAAAGCTTCCAGAAGCATGGTCCTAGAAAATGGACTGGAACAGAACAGAACAGAACATTGTAAGATGTGTGCTTTAGACCCTTCACCAGCTTCACTGCCCTTCCCTGGATCCTCCCCAGCACCTCCATGTCTTTCTTGTAGTGAGAGGCCCAGAACTGAACACAATATTCGAGGGGCAGCCTCACCAGTGCTGAGTACAGGAGTATGATCACTGCCCTGGTCCTGGTGGCCACACTATTTCTGATAGAGGCCACCATGCTTGGCAGAGGTGTAACAGATGATATTTTACCTCAGACTCATTTCTAGATTTGAATTGTTTAATTGTAGCTGCAAAACACTGCAGCAGGGCCTTTGGGAGCCTCCTAGCTATAAAAAAACAGATGATGCCTGTTAGTGTTGCTATAGAATCAGAGTATCATTTTAGGATTTAAAGAGATACATGATATCACAGACATTTTCTGTCTGCCCCAGCAAGAAAAACAGGCAACAGGGCACAGGAGCCCATTGCCCAGAATGGGTAGAGTTAGGGGCACAAGGCTCAGGAACATGCTGATCCCTTTGCTGGCTTCAGGGTTTGACTACAATTTGGCAGCACCTTATACAGAGTAAAGATGAAACCTCAGAGGTTCAGAAGCTAGGCTTCCCATGAGAGAGGCCGTGGAGGGTTGTTGAATACGCATCCTCGTTTAACAAAGTGCTGCCTGGCTTTCAGTATCAGAGACTATTTCAGCTGCGGGAATGCTGCCCAGCAGGTAATTGCCAGGGAGCAGAGTCTGTGTAAGCACTTGGTGCTGCTAGACAGAAAGGGAAGAAAGGATATGAGAGATGAGGAAGGTCACCAAGTGTGTGAAAACTGGTGTGTTTTGGCACACGGGATTTGCATGTCCCAGAAACTGACAATGTCTAATGAGGTAATCCAATGGCTGAACATGAGGCTGAAGGTCTCATTGAACTATTAATTACTAGTCACTGGAGTAGATTCTTTCAGCTCCATTAAAGCCATAACTGTCCTTAATTTCATATTGCAATAAGGCTGAGCTTAATACTCTTGTTGCTGACCTACTTTATTTGGCTTTGTTGTTTTTACCTTGTCAAGACTTCATTTCTCTTCAGCAGCATGTACTCCTCACCTTGTTGCATGCTGTACTAATCACGCTTTTATTATGTATTTTTAGATCCTTCCCACAGTGTGCAGAGATCTGTGGGATTTTTTCAACCCAGGATATCAATAAAGCTTACTGCCAAAGCTCCCGGTACTGCATCTACTTATTCTGATTGTCCCTTGAAAAAATTAAATTGTTGCAATGTGACAGCAGAGCATGGTTCGAGGTCCATTGCATATGAGAATGGAATTGATTACTCCCAATGAACAGAGGCTTGCAGCTCTTAAGAGCATTATACAATAAATACATTGGCATATACTATGCATTTGGCATGCTAAGTAGTTTACTAAACTACTCCCTGCAGCATATTTTAATGAAATGCTGACAGATCAGCATCTCTACTGGATAATTGCATTCAGTGGCGTTGGTCACAGGTGACGGATGTTAAAGAAGGCATACAAAGTACTCTGTAAGACAGCAGCTCCTCCGTGACTTCCTGCTCTGTGTCGCTACACTCTTGGAATTTATCATTAGCCAGCAATTAGAAATGAACAATGAGCACACGACATTCCTCCAGTTCGGCACCTAGAAACTTCCACCTCTAAGCTCCCACACAAGTAATAATTGCACACAGAGAACTCTTCCTAAAGAACTTGGCTTTATCTGATATAGGGCTGGCACTAGCATCCAGTGTTAGATGCAGTGTGAGAAAGAACAGCTTGCTGATGGAGAAACTCTGCCTCAAACTCAGGTTCTGCTTTGCTGGCTGGTGCACATGGCAATGCAGCTGAAGGTAGATGGAGAGGAGAGCTGCAAGAGCCACTCCTGGTTCCAACAATATCTGAGCCATGGATGGCACTGGCTCATAGCCTGGTTCTGCCCATCTTCAGTGCTCTTATGTTTTTTTTTAATTTTTATTTGCCTGAGGGGAGGGTTTATTTATGACAACATGGAAAAAAAAATAAAAAAGAACAAAAATAAACCAAAACAAACAAAAAAAAAAGGACAAAACAAAACAAAAAACAAAAACCATTCATCACAGCTGGCTTGTTTTCCTAGCTGAAGTAGTTCCACAGTGGAAGTAATCAAAGTTTACGGACAGTTCTTCCTATCTTATATCCTCACCCGCTCCTAATCCTACCACTACCTGAGGTCTCTTGCTAGAAGAATGTTTTTCTTACATTCACTGTGTCAAGACTGTAAACAAGTAAACTGATAGCACCTCACTTCCGCCGGGCTCACAACTCCCTTTGCACAAGGGAAGGCTAGAGTCGAGACGTGGCCCTAATTCTTTGTATTGTTGGTGCCACCCAGTGTTGAAATCCTGGAAGTGGCACTGCAAAGGCACAGGCGTGAAAAGTTACCGGCCATCACCTCCGACGCATATTCCGCGGCCGCGGCCGTGCTGGGTCGGAACAGCCAAGTGTGCAGAAGAACCAGGATTTGAACTTTTCTCTGAATTTTGGATGCAATTGGCACGAAAATGCATATGGGTGTTTAGTGTCTCACAGCAACGGGAGGTCTCTGTAGATAATCTCTCAATGTGAAACTGTGTATTGATATTGCTGGCTGGAATACACCCACGACACACAAAAACGTGATGAATTCACACGTGTCTGGTCCTATGTCTCAGGTGAAGGCCTCTGTGCTAAGGACATCTCATCATAGGGGCTCCCTGTGTGCAGGTCCTTGACACCTGGCACAGTCTTTGGCTGAGCCCTGCAGCTTCACTCCTAAGTCTTCCCATTTCCATGTAGATGATGGGCTCAGGCTTCTGCTCTATAAGTCATGCTCATTTTGACAACTTACCTTTAAATCCAGCATGCACTGTACAGATTCAGGTTGAAGGAAAATGGAGAGGATTGCCTCAGTAATGCAGGTTAAGACTCCTACCTTCATTTTTTTAGAAGTGCAATCAGCACGCTTCACTTTTGGGGGACATTCAGTTCGTTGAGCAGGCACAGTGTGGTGGTGCAGATATCAAGTGTAATAGTACAAATAGCGGTTGCAAAACAAAATGGTGTGAAAAATACATTATCACTTCTTTATACAAGAACTGTTACTGGGTAAAGCCTAATAACCCAGGTTATAAAAAAAAAATAATCTCCACAAGAAAAGGAAGAGAAAGATGTCCTAGTGATAACCTGTATTTTGCTGCTGAATCAGATATTGATGATAGCAACAGTCTAAAAAGAACCAATCCTCCATAAATGTGAACCTGCCCCCACACAACACATATTCCTATCTTAAATGGATTATATCTGGGTTTGGCAGGTACCTGAGGGGTTTGTCTCCTTTCTGATGTTAGCAGCATTGTGCATGTCGTTGTGCCAATTCACTTCTCTATGAATCAAACTGAGTTGCCCCCATGAAATGTACCCCTCAGGAAGTTAGTTGAGCTTCAGATTTATATCCTGAGAGAAAGTGTGGCATTTACTGGCTTAGTGCTGTTTTAACCTTGAAAGACAGCTGTAAAGTCACTCTTACAGCAATGAGTACACAGATGTCTTAGGGAAGAACTGTCAATGAGAGCACTGAAAGGCTGTATCCTTTCCCAGTGGTACTTTCATCTGGTGCAACCACTCTGCATTTCACCCATCAGAGAAAGGAGGCAAGTGCACTGTCAATACTGGAAACCAAAGCTACTGAAATATGGCCACAAGGCAAGTGCACTATACACCTTTGTTAAGAAGGGCTGCACTGCCCACTTGTCACTAACAACTAAGCTTATATGGATTGCTCTTCCAAGTTATCTGCAGAGGTGAAAAACCATGTTGTGGCTTCTGGATCATTGTATCTGGTTTATTTTTGGATTGCCACAACAGAAGGTCTCCCTCATTCATTCACACTTTGCATTTGCATTCTACACACTTGTTTATGCTATGGTCATAGATTCCCATTTTGCCCGGTTAGCCTTCACAG
Source organism: Forpus xanthops (assembly GCA_032466535.1). Taxonomy (NCBI): domain Eukaryota; kingdom Metazoa; phylum Chordata; class Aves; order Psittaciformes; family Psittacidae; genus Forpus; species Forpus xanthops. The sequence continues at coordinate 2,508 of JASSUY010038513.1, read as the reverse complement.
AATAATCCCAGAAACAAGAATTGCTGGAGGAAGACATGATTTTGTTCTATGTCAGTTTTCCTCTTTCAGAGGTTCTTATATAGAGGTGACAGAAATTAGAGTGGCTCCTTTACTATGTTTTACAATTACTTTCCCTTTTTCATTTATACTGTTTTTTGACCCAAGCATGTTTTGCAGTAATTTGCTGCATTGATAGCTGGCAGTCTGACAGTGTATAAGCCTAGATCTGCAGTCACAAACCCTGGGCAAATGGACAGTCATGGGTTACACAGGATGGTTTTGACTGAAATGCCTTACATGCAGTTAGAAAATTAACAGACACAGGCTTAAACTCTCAGCTGTAGAAAGACCTTTTCCAGTCCCTTTGCCAAGAAGAAAGAAGGAAGGGGTACAAAGCAGCAATAAATCAATCAGCCGGCCAGCCTGTAAGAGCATTGCATAACTGGGTAAATAAACAAGTACTAGAAACAATAAAACACTGTAGCTATTTTCACCTTGGCAGGCTAAGCCATTCCAGGCAATCAATAGAGAGAGTAGGAAAGGTCAATGACTGCTTGAATAAATCTCTTAAAAAAAACCCAATGGCCAAACAGCAATATCTCTATCTGAGAAGGCATGGCCTTTAATAGAATAAACCTGAGATTACAAACTGGCAGAGGACAAATATTAAAGCATAAACAGTACAAACTATGGAAATGTTGTAGAAAAACAGAATATTCAAAGCATTGATCTTTTGTCTTGGCTTCTTACACCTACAGAATTCTCTATTCCTTTTTCACACATGGAAGAGAAGTCTTGGAGGAAAACACTTGCTAAGCTAACCTGAGGGATGCACTTGTAAAGTAATAGTTTTCCATATATTTGATGTCCTGGAGAGCTTATTTAAAAACAAACAAACAAACAAACCTGAATACATTTCAAACTTTAAAGATACTGCCCAGATGAGCATGTTTTTATGTAGGTCAATTGCTGGTTTTAAGCCATCTCAGAACAGATTTTGGAGTCACTAAAGTCACCTTCACTGAAGTAAATCCCTAAGGAATGAAGTATTACTGAAGGCAGTCTTTGCCCAGTACTTAAGAAAGTTTGGCTGAACACTTATTTCCTGCCCATAGATGATGATGCTGGCCATGCAGTCACTTACCTTGGTGGATGCACTTGGGAAAGCTAATATTAACAAAAATGCTAAGGAAGCTGATCCTTGCCAGCCTGTGTTGGTTGAAAAGGTACAAGCTTCAGCTGTGAACCTTCATTGCTGATCTTAACCTACTGTCTGCCATGGTTGTCGTCTGATGCTCCATGACAGTGCAAAGCAAGGAACATTTATTTCCCTTGTGTGTGTTATGGTAAAACCACAGTCCAGAAAATCTATAGCTTTATGGAAAGATCCATGTAATTGTGGTCTGCTTGGGCCACACTAGTACCTGCAACAAGGCAGCAAATGCTGCTGTCTGATCATCATATTCCAAGCATCCTCCTGCAGAGCCCACCCACTGCTTGGGTGTTTGGCAGTAGCCACCAGCTCTAAGTCCATTTGCACTGCTAAAAGCTGAAGTGATCTTACATTAGACTCAGAGGTTTGATGACGGCTATAGACAGGGATTCGTTACTTTATGAGCACAAACATGCAGAGACCAGATCAGCAAACAGCCCTGCCCATTCAGTGTGCTGACTCAACAGTAGATAAGTGTATCCGTGTATTAGTAATAAAACAATTATGTCACCTGCTTCATCTCTCTCTGCTGACAGCAGCAACAAAAAAAATCCTCTGGCAATATGGAGCCTTCATGAGAATCTAAGGGAAACCCACACTAAATGTTGTGGTTTCAACCCAGCCGGTAACTCAGAACCACGCAGCCGCTCACTCACTCCCCCCACCTTTTTCTTCCCCCACTCCCGGAGGGATGGGGGGAAGAATTGAAAAAATGTAACTCCCACAGGCTGAGATAAGAACAGTTCAGTAACTAAAGTATAACACAAACCACTGCTGCTACTACCAACAATAATAGTGACAACGGAAGCAACAAGGGAAGAGAATACAACTGCTCACCACCCATTGACTGATACCCAGCCCAACCCAAGCAGTGATCGAGCCCTTCCGGGTAACTGCCCCTAGTTTATATACTGGGCATGACGTGCTGTGGTATGGAATACCCCTTTGGCTAGTTTGGATCAAGTGTCCTGTGTCATGGGTTCAGCAGTAGCAGTCATTTTTCTCCTCCTTAGCAGCTGGTGCAGTGCAGTATTTTTGATTTTCAGCTTGGAAACAGCACTGATAACACCAATGGTTTTAGTTACTCCTTAGAATGTTTTGTCTGATAAAGGACTTTCTGAGCCTCATGCTCTGCCAGGGAGGAAGGGAAACCGGGAGGAAGCAGAGACAGGACACCTGACCTAAACTGACCAAAGAGACATTCCATACCGCAGCACGTTGTGATAAATGACTCACTTTGTAGTTTTCTTAATTTTATTGAATAGAGATAAGCAAACAGCGCTGGGTGCGCGGGG
>JASSUY010038511.1:0-10388 GCA_032466535.1 Forpus xanthops | reverse complement strand
CCGGGAGGAAGCAGAGACAGGGCACCTGACCCAAACTGACCAAAGAGGTATTCCATACCATAGCACGTCATGCCCAGAATGCAGACAGAGAGCAGAGACTCGGGAAAGATGGTGGTGCAGGGGGGTGCACGGCATGTTTGGGACTTGGTATGAGGTGATGGGGTGCACTGCATAGTCGAGCTTGGTATCAGGTGATGGGGGGGGCACTGTGGGGCATGGCTAAGTATCAGGTGAAGATCTGTTGTATTCTCTCTTTCCTTTTCTCTTGCATTATTATCAGTGGTAGCAGTAGTGATCTGTGTTACACCTTAGTTACTAAACTGTTCTTATCTCAACCTGTGGGAGTTGCATTCTTTCGATTCTCCTCCCCATGCGCCGGGACTGGGGAAGAAAGATGGGGGAGTGAGTGACCAGAACTGTTTGAGGGCCTCAAACCACAACACCTTCCTGGGAGGGCACAGCTCCTGGACGGAGATCAGGAGCTCCACTCCCCACCTAAGCATTTTATGGGTATTAGAAAGGAAAAATTCCATAAATCTATCTAAGCAGATAGAGAGATGTGGATGAAGTCATCTGATGGCAGTTGTTTCTTGCAGTAGAACTTGGACCTATAGACAGCCACCCTTGTGCAATCTCTCTGCAGTTTCTAATCAGAAACACTGAGATTTCAGGCCAAGGCAATCTGTGCAACGTGTAAGTTTGAAGGAGGGCAGGAAGCTGTGACTACCTGCATTTGTCTCTCCTGCTTCTCTCAGCTGCCATCTCCTCCACAATGCTGTACAATGTCTTGAACTTCCCTGCTGGAGTCGTACCTGTCAGCACAGTGACAGAAGCTGATGAGGAAGAGCTAAAGCTTTACCAAGGGTACTGTGATGACCCCTGGGATCGGACGCTGAAACAGGTATGCAGCATGGGAAGAGGTAGAGCAGAGACTGCCAGTGGATGTTCAGTAGTTTCACTGAAATCAGGGGCTGCTAAATGTGTTCAGCAACAGGGGCACAGTGCAAAAAGTAAATCACCTTTATATACCACTTGAAAATCCCTTTTCTCCCAAACCCTCAAAACGTAAGTCACTAAGCTTTGGGGAGAGTGGGGAAGCAGATTATAGGCTGAAACCAGAAAGGAGCCAAGTAGCAAGGCTTGAGTAGGTCCTTGTGACAGCCAGAACCCACAGCACTGCAATGCACATTCCTCCTGCTCCATGATGCCTTCATCAGGCCCATGCTGTCAGTGGAACATGGACTAGGAGCAAAGATGCTGCAAGACAGCTCAAAGTGGAGTGGCTGGGGGTTGTGTGTGGGGGGATGACTTAAACACATTGCCCAAGCCTTAGCAACCTTTTCTATCATGAGAACAGCAAGAGCCTTCCCTCCGGTCCCAGCACATTAATGCTGCTCGAACAGCAGGATAAGGGAGCCACATTCCTGAATCAAGTTTCCAAGAGCTGCTGGAGGTCTGAGCCTCCTGCTACCTCCTCACCATTTGTGCCCTCACTGCAGGCTGTGTCCGGAGGCATGGGGCTGCCTGTGGCTGTGCAATGTGTGGCCTTGCCATGGCAGGAGGAGCTGTGCCTCCGGTTCATGAAGGAGGTGGAGACCCTCAGCCATGAGAAGCGAGTGGCTTAGCCTCATGGTCCCACATGCCCAGAGGCGAGACGAGATGACAGTGCTGCACCACTCCTCTTTGCAATCAGCAGTGCAGAAACTGCGAGGAGGGGAGGAGGAAGGAAAAGCCATTTCCTGACCCCACCCCCCCACCAATAACCACAGATCCTGTAAGGAAACAAGATGCCATGCGGAAGGTGAGACTGGTTTAAGCTGGATTCAAATGATGATACATCTGTGAGCTGCACCTTCCTCAAAGGATAGACATGGATAAGGGTTCACCCTCATTTTCACCTACTCTGCCTCTTGCAGAAGCAGGGTGATCCTGAGAGCAAAGGATTACAAAAGCTGAACAGTATAGTCTTGTTGACACTGGAGTGACTTGCTATGGATATAACTACAGCTGCCCCATAAGGAACACAACCATGTGTACCCTCCCCATCACTGTATTTTGCACACAAAAATAAAAATGTAGCTATTACACAACTCTTATTAATGAACTCCGGTAATTGTTCACTGATGGCTATGATTATATAAATGCAGTTATTACTCAAAACCATACAAACACCTTCCCACTGGCCATTAAAAAGCATCTAACATGGAAGTGTTCCCACCTTCCATTTCAACCACAAGGATAAGGGATGGCAACAGTCACTGGCCACGCTTCTTCCACCACCAGATCTTGAGCATCCCAAGCATATTTCCAACCTCACAGCAGGTACATTCTTAGGAACCTCTTATTTCAGGACCTCGGGCTGCTCTTTCTGAAGGCAGGAGATAAGCAGACAGATGCAAATTGATTATGCAGATCGTGAGATCTGGGACAGAGAGGCTGAGATCCCCAGATGGTGTCTGTTAACCCAAACCTGTGCCTGTACGATCAAAACAGCCAGACAGGAGAGCACAGCATCCACAGAGGGTCATTTACCCCATCCTGAGCAGGTTGGATAAATCACTCCCCCAGATAAGACCCCTATCTCTTTCCTAGATTAAACTCCTCAGTTTCAAACAGATAAATATTCAGCAGGCTCCACAGCAGTCTTTGTCATTTATTCTCTATTGTCTGCAGTAAAAAAGCAGACTTCCTGTGGGACATTCTAAAAGGAAAAATAAATATGAAGCAGTTCTGCTTTCCCTGGAAATCCGGGGCATTTCCTGGTAGGCAGCACAGTCTGTCATCCCTTCTACACCCGGCGCAGTTTGCAGAAATACATAGGTCCGAAGTTGGCCGTGAGGTGAGGCAGAACAAGCTCCCCCAGACGGCAATCCGAGAAGAAGGAAAACGTGTCCTGGAAGAGCATCCGGAAGTGGCTCAAGTCCTCAACGTGGACATTGATGTCAAACTGGGTTTCTGCAATGTCCACTGCTCTCTCGATCACACACTCATTCTGCAGCGAGGAGAGGGAGCACGTAGAATACACCACCTCTCCTCCCGGCTTGGTAGCGAGGATTCCAGCCCTGCAAGCAAGATGAACACACACACTGTCATGACAAAAGGACTGTGTGGGTCACCAGCATTCCCACCCACCGATATTGGGAAGACAGCATGTAACTCATAAGAGGTCAGAGACAAATCTCAAACCTCATAGGCTCAGCACTCTCACTGCAGTTTGAGGACCATTTTAGACCAGGGCAATATGAATTAAATAGACTCATAAGACTGATAAAGTACTTAACATAGAAGAGCAGATAGAAGGAGTAATCCCACACTCACCTGCAAGAGAGGGGGATAAGATAACCTGCAGAGAAGAGGCTCTTGCAGTTCAAGTGCTGCCGTGGGGCTCTAATCTGTTTCCTTATTGCACTAGCTCACAGTCAGCCCATTCAGTCTTCTCAGGTAAATGGGGTGACAAAGTGCCCCCATGTTCTCGCATGTGCTGGCAGATGTGGACACTCAGAAAACCTCCAAGGCTGATGGCCAGGATTCAAGAGATCACCTCACACAAAAGGACAACACTACACCCATCCTGTTCCTTGGATCCTTCTCCCTAATTCCTGTGGCTACTCTGACCGAGAACATTTGCCCCTTCTTACACATACTATGATTTGATGTGTTCAGCTATTGCCTTTCCAGAAAACTACGTATGCTTTCCACATTTCCCAGTCTAGAACACATAAAGAAAGAAGAGGTTTCAGTGCTACCATAACACAAACAGCCACAAGACATAGCATTAAACTCACATCAGCAGCTGCAGCTGCAGCATGGGCAACATCTGTCGCTCCTTCGTTCGCCTCTTGTGGAAGACATTGTTCTCCTCCTCCATGACAGAGTGTCTGTCTGTTGTGCAGGGCACATCCACCAGGACCTGCAGCAACAAAGGCTCTGCATCAGCTCTCAGATAAGGTCCAGCTCAGTCAGTCTCCTCCTGCAACCTGTCTCTTGCCTGATTCCTCCATCCCTGCCACACTCCAAGCAGCTCTTGGTACCTTTGGGCTGATACTGCCCAAACACTGTTGTGCATCCACACTGAACTGCAACTCATCAGGCGGATTTCGCATCTCAGGAGCATGCAGACACAGAAATGGTGGCTCACAGGATCATGATCCAGCCCTCTGATCATGCTCATAGCCCTCCTCTGGGCTTGCTCCAACAATCCCATGTCTTTTTTATGTTGGGATAACACCACGCTCTCACATGTGTCTTCATTTAACATTTCTACTCTATGCATTTTTCTGGCATTACTTCTGCACCTATGCTTGTGACCATGCACAGCCAGAGCTCCTGCAGTGACACCTCCTGGAGAAACAAACCCAGCTCCTAAGACTGGATGTGAATATCTGGCAGCATGCTCCCCAACACACTCTTTTTTCCTGCTTAAGCAATAGCTACCGGGGTGGTCATAACGGCTGCATCTGGCTTAAGCTGTACTTTGGGAAGACAGATAATGCAGTAGCTAAGGGCCATAAATCTTGCTCAACAGTTGGAAACACAGCTGGTGTGCAAATGTGACCTAAGTCAATCATCTTACTCCATAAACAGTGGACAGCCCAGAGTCTGTTGAGCTATCCTGCATGGCAGCAGGCTGCACACCAGGATCTCCCCTTGAGTAAGGATACCTTTCAAGGTTACACCTCGAGGTTGAGGGAATGCCATAACAGAAGGGCAGCGATGCACTGGAATGGATTCCCCAGGGAAGTTGTGAATGCTTCATCCATGGCAGTATTCAAGGCCAGGCTGGACAGAGCCTTGGGTGACATGGTTTAGTGGGAGGTGTCCCTGCCCATAGCAGGGAGGTTGGAACTTGGTGATCTTAAGGTCCTTTCCAACACTAACTATTCTATGATTCTAAGTGATTATTAACAGTATGCTGAACTTGTAATCTGGCACTAAGTCTGGATCCAGATCCAGACTCCCCTCTGAGAAGGAGTTTAGAAAGCAAGGGAGTCCTTTCTGAACCTCTCAACTCAACAGGAAAGTCTCTCTGGCAGTTTTGTCCGACCTTGTGCTCTATTAAGTAAATAACCAAGTGTACATTAACACTGAATCTTGTTAAACCACTGTCGCATTTACTAACTATGTTGTTAAATCACTGTTTTATCTCAATAAACTCATTGATATTTCTTACGGGGCATCATATCACCCCATCTGCAACAGGCTGAGAAACAATAATTATCTAATCTTCCCATTTAACCCCTTGCAGGTGATATGATTACAACAGGACTTTTAAGGGATATTACATAGGTAAATAAAGGTACAACTGTGGATACCCATATGCTTCAGATCCTACAGGAAGGCAATGCTACTCCTTATGCGGTTTAGCCTTTTCTCTTCCTCTCCATTTAAGATTATGGAGAACTGTACACCAATACTCCGTCCAATCTGGCCTTGAATACTGCCAGGGATGGAGCATTCACAAATTCCTTGGGTAACCAATTCCAGTGCCTCACCACCTTCACAGTACAGAAGTTCCTCCTTACACCTAACCTGAACTTCCCCTATTTAAGTTTGAATCCATTACCCCTTGTCCTATCACTACAGTCCCTGATGAAGAGTCCCTCTCCAGCATCCTTGTAGGCCCCCTTCAGATACTGGAAGGCTGCTATGAGGTCTCTACACAGCCTTCTGGCAGGGGGTTGGAACTTGGTGATCTTAAGGTCCTTTCCAACCCTAACTATTCTATGATTCAATACTATAGGATAAGCTGCTGTCTTCCTCTGGAACAGGAGGGAAGTGAAATAGATGGGTTTATCTTCACTGGCTCCCAGACACCTACCTTATGGAAAGTGCCACCTTCCAGCTCCTCCCAGTCTCTTCCATCATAGGATGTAACACTCACAGTTTCCCTGATATCTTTGGGAATGTAGCTGTTGAGAATGCTGTACAGCCTCTTTGTCCGAGAAATGGAGACGTCATTGGCTGCCAGATGCCCTGGGAGGATAAAACAGGCACACTGGGAATGTCACTCACAAAACCACACCACATTCCCAACTCTTATAACCAGAAATTATTAACGGTCAGGCATTAATGGGCTCAGCACACTCTTCCAGCCTTGTTTTACCCATGGAGGACAAAGAACACTCACCACAAAGCCCAGTCTGCAGCAGAGCCAGGGTCTTGCCACCCGGAGCAGCACAGAGGTCAAGGACCAAATCACCTCGCTGCACGTTGAGTGCCAGGACAGGCAGGAGAGATGCTGCATCCATGAGATAATAGTCAAGGAGCCCCAGAGAGTCTTGCCTGGAAACCACCAGTTTGCATAAAAAAACGAAGGGGTGAGAGAGGGAAAGAAAAGAGCAGTTGGAAGTGAGGATGGGGATGTGCAAAAGCAGTGGATGCTCACACATGTGCAGCCCATAAGGCTGGCAAGGACAGCACAAGGTGTGTCCCAGGGATGTCTCACCGTGCAGGGCGGAAGCGTGTGATGTCCCCCCTTGGATAGGTGTAGCACTTGATGTTGGAGCTGATGGAGGAATGAAGTAGAGGTGACATCTCTGCTTGTGTCACTGCCTCTGTCTGCATCACTGTCCTGACCTTCCCAGGTCCCTCCTGGGACCTGCTTTCCTCTCTTCTCACTTCTGCAGCTGCACCCTGCTGTGCCTTTTTGAAGCCTTCAGACACAAAATCAGTGGCTTTCATCAGCTCCAGCTCCTGGATGACATAATCATCAGCACAGAAGTTGTTGAGGAGAGCACCGTACTTCTGCTCACAGAGCAGGCTGGCACGGACAGAGGGCCACAGGTCCTTCAGCTGCAGGCTATAGCTCATGTCGAAGTGGTGCAGGGCCAGCCGTGTGCATGGGATGCGGGGAGCTGTGGTAGCCTTGGGGGAGAAAAACAGCAGACATGTTAAAAGACAAAATACCTCAACATCCCCCCTCCCATCCACAACGTTTTCTCTTTAACAGTCTACTGCCAAGCTCTGTGTTTCCAAAACAGTGGCACGAGTTGCTCAGAGAAGCTGTGGCTGCCCCATCCCTGGCAGTGTTCAAGGCCAGGTTGGATGGGGCTTGGAGCAACCTACTCTTAGAGGAAGGTATCCCCCATGGCAGGGGACTGGAATTGGGTAAGCTTTAAGGTCCCTTCCAACACAAACCAGTCTGCGATTCTAAAAGTCCCTAGGGCCTTTCTGCAGCCCTAAAGAATGACTGTGTCTTAGACACCCATGGGCTGATGGTCCTCTGGGGAAGGTTCAGGACTGGGAATGGTTGAATGGGGCTGGGAGCACGGAGTGAGCATGCAAGGAGGGGAGCAGCTATGTGCAGAGCAGTGTAAGGGGGATGTAACAAGAGATGGGATGCTACACGTGCAGCGGGAGGTGCAAGGGGGCGAAATGGAGAGACGGCAGGACTGCAGAAGAGTTAGCGGGGATAAAAGGGAAGGTGCAGGGCAGGGACCCGCTCGGCTCCGCTCACCCACTTCTCCTTGTACCGGTACCGCCGCGGTACCGATCGCAGCCCCGGTGCCGGTCCCCGCCGCAGCAGCGCCGCAGCCAAAGGCCCACGGCCGCCCAGCGCCGCCATCATTCGCGCTCCGCTGTACCGCCTTCCGGGGCGGGACCGGCAGTGGCACAGAGCCTCCTCCGCCTCCCGAGGGATCACCCCCGGTGAGGGACGGGAGGAGCCGGGGAGGACTCAGTGACGGGGTGGGCTCTGCGGGAGCGGAGGCACATCCGAACCTCCCAAAGGTGGGATCTTACACTTACCCTAATAAAGCTGCATCTAGTCCACTAGGGGTTAAACCGGGATTCCATCTGCAAAAGCATTATGGACTGCTGCATTGATAAAGAACAGCCCCATCTAAAAGGTGGTGTTTTTCTTCTCGCTTTGATGAGTAGCTGAGGAAGTACTTGCTGCCCTGTAAAGCAGCCCAGTTTTCCTGCTGTTGAACACCCTACTGCAGAGAAAAACGGGCAGAGGGTGCACAGGGCAGTCCCAGGTCAGCAGAAGGGGCGGGTGATTTGTGCTTCAGAAGGAGCTTCATTTCCCCCCTTAGTGCTCCCGTTGGAGTCTGAGCAGGTGGAACTCCCACCAGGCTCCTCTGCAGCCATGGCTATTTTGGGCAAGGTGGCAAAGCCAACCACAGCCAAGAGGCTCTTCCAGCAGCATTAGGGGGCAGTGAGGGCCAGCTGACAGTTTTTCCCCCCCAAAGGGATGAACCTTTCCTCTCCTAGAAACGGATCACTCCCTTCAATTTAATTCAATTAGCTTACATTAACAGTATTGGTTTGTGGGGCTTGGAAATACATCTTTGCGGCTCCAGTAGACAAATTCTTCCCTGTGGGATCAGGATCCAACCACTATACCTCATGGCTGCACAAAAAGAACGCTCCCACAACCAAGGAAAAGTCTTCCCCCACACACTGAGCGCTGACACCTACTAACTCCACCTTAACCCAGTTCTAGTGAGGAGCATAAGAACTAGGAAACAAACACAGGGTGTTTCCATGGGAACTCAATGTTTAATATGGAAAATTACAGAACATCAACATGGGTTTTGTGTAGCTGCACATCTTCCATGAGAACAGATGCAGAGACAGGCTGCTGCCTGGCTGCTGCCAGGAACGGGCAGGAGCAGGACTGTGAATCCAGGAACCACCAACATGGGCTGTGGAAGCAGATGGACAACGGCGCCCGCCTTCACTTCAGGTTCTTAAAGAGTTTGTGAGCAACCTGAAAACAAGAGGCAAAGCCCTCAGTAACTCGTAGTTTAGGGATGGGCAGCAGCAGGCTATTACCACCTGCATCTTGGCTTTCTGAGCCCCACAGTTGTTGCTTTGCAAGAGGTCACTGAAGAGAACAAACAAGCTGAGATTTCTCACAAAGTTTCAGCTCAGGTTAAAAAGGTTCAACTTTAAAACGGCAAATACAACAGTGAAACAGCACAGTACTATCTGTGTGGCAGAAACATCATGTTTGACTTATTTAATCTTTTAATAACCTACTGAATTCCAGCTGGAACTGTTGTAACAAGGAGGAAACAAACATTTAACATGAGAAAGCATCAAGGCTCACAGTTCTTCTGACCACATCTCACACCTGAACTGCCTGCAGTCTTGGCAATGTGGCTAAAGCTTCTCCCAGCACCAGCAGGGATGTTGCACCCATGGGCGCTGCACTTACACAGTGGTCCCTGGCATGCAGGAAGTCAAACAGCTCCTCTGTGCACTGCTCTTCCGTGTGGGACCTGGAGGACACCCGTGCGTCGCACTGCTCCAGCCGCTCCCGTGCCTTCACGCATTTTTCCGTCTGCTCACAGTGTTCCCGGATCGTGGTTAAGGGATCCTGCAGGAACAGGACTGCTGTGAGGGCAAGGACAACCTGAAATGCCGTTTTCCCCCATATGCTTCCCTGAGACACACTGCTTTAAGAGGAAGCCATATATCCCCGTGGAAGTTGGAATTTGAGCTGCCCCCATGCTAAGCTGTGGATCTCTCAACTACAGAATTGTTTGGGTTGGAAAGAACCTTAAGATCATTTAGTTACAACACCCCTACCATGGGCAGGGCCACATTACACTAGATGAGGCTGCTCAAGGATCTGCCCAACCCGGCCTTGAACACCGCCAGCGATGGAGCATTCACAACTACCCTTTGCAACCCATTCCAGTGCCTCACCACCCTTGCAGTAAAGAACTTCTTCCTTATATCCAATCTGAACTTCCCCTGTTTAAGTTTTAACCCATTACCCCTTGTCCCATCACTACAGTCCCTAACGAAGAGACCCTCCCCAACATCCCTATAGGCCTCCTTCAGATACTGGAAGGCTGCTATGAGGTCTCCACGCAGCCTTCTCTTCTCCAGGCTGAACAGCCCCAACTTTCTCATCCTATCTTCATATGGGAGGTGCCCCAGCCCCTGATCATCCTTGTGGCCTCCTCTGGACTTGCTCCAACATCTCCATGTCCTTATGCTGATGACACCAGAACCGCACACAACGCTCCGACTCACCACCAGCTCTTCTTCCTCCTCCTGTGAAAAAAGAAAGCAGAGCTGTTACCACCTGCCCTCCCCGCAGTGTCCCGAGCGCCTCCGGCGCGGCCGCGCTCACCTCAGGCTCCCCGGCGTGCACAACGCTGTCCCGCAGCCCCATGGCCCCGCTGCCGCCGCACAGAAGGACTCCGCAGGGTCACCCGCCGGAAGCGCCGCTGCCCGCCCCGGAAGCGGAAACGCACCGGGACCGCTCCAATAGGGGGCGGTGGTTCAGGCACGGGAGCGTCCTCTCAGAACATGGCGGCTGGCAGGGTGTGCTCTGCCCTTCTCTTGTTCTCCTGATAAAGGGAACATGCTGCAGCTGTTCTATCCAATTACTGTTCTTCCATGTAACTATGTGAATAGAAGTGCTAGTC
>JASSUY010038509.1:2190-46250 GCA_032466535.1 Forpus xanthops | reverse complement strand
ACCAGTACATGGGCAGTGAAGTAATAAGGAATTTGTACTTGAATGTGAGGTGTAAATTAGCACCTAAAATAACATGATTATAGAGAAATATCCTTACTTCTTCTTTATCAATTCTAGATTTATACATAGTATTGTTACACAACTGAAATTTCAACATAATAAATTTGCTATATGGGATTCTTAGATATGCACTTCAGCAGAGTTAAAAATATGTTTGTTCTATGGAATCCAAAAGATATAAAATGTATATATTATAACTTGGAATTTTAGAAACAATCCCTTCTGTCTAACCTAGAGTTTGCATTTGCACCAGCTTTAGAAAGACCTAAAATAGATAAACTAATGTGTAATCTCTCCTTTTCTCCCTCAGCAATGTCAGCCTTAATTGCCTGTTTATCTGTTTCTTAATTTTTTTTAGGATTGTCTCCTATATACTGTGCTCCCCAAACACATCTGTAAAGGTCTCATCCTTTCTTTACTGATGTTACCCCAGAAAATTCTTCTGTCAAACCCAGCGTCACCAATTACTTCCCTTATTCAGCTGTGTCACCCACAAGTACCTGTGGAAAGCATGCATAATCATATCAGTGTTTTTCCTGCCAGGCCCTCCACCCTCTCCTTACTATTTTCTATCCTTCTTGATTTATGATAGTCTTCTATCTTCCTAGATTGAAGATTGTGGCATTTACAGTATTGCTGACCTCAGACGCTTGAAAGAAATGTGTTAGCCCCTGAATAATAATGAGCTTGGTTTTAAAAATACATATGTGCCTGATCATATTTATACATTTTATTTGCCTTCTGCAATTTTACATGAGGCTTTACAGCTAATGTTTTAACCATGAAGGCTAACGTGGTTGGGTTTTTTATATGGAAGCTGAGATTCTTGTATACAAATAACACCCTGTGAGCTGAAGGTGAGAGAAAATATCAGATAATCCAAAAGATGTGATTGATATATGGTATTTATTTCTGTTGGAAAGACATCATTTGAATACTAAAATTTTATTGCACCATTATTGATCCTCTAGAATCAGAAAGCTTAAAGCTCTCCTTTTGACTAAATTCTTTCTCTAGTGATCAAGAAATGACAGATTCGCAAACGCCGAACCTTGGGTGAAATTCTCCATCCTTTGAGAAGAACAAATGCCAAGACTATCATCCTTTCAAAGTTATTCTGTACTTTGACAATTAGATATAAAAGGAAGTGCTCACAGCAGCTTAACAGTCTTTCAACCTCTTTTCTTACCACAGCTGCAATAAGAACTTGAAAGTGAGTCTGCTGAGAGAAAGAAAGAGGATTCTTAGGTATGACTGAAAATTTTGTTGCATAAAAACCCTATGATGCAGTTCTCTTAGGAAGGACCTGGACCTTAGACATGATATGAAAATACTATTGTATCTAGTGAGAATGAGAGTAAATGGGAAAACAAGTAGTTCACATGCTTAATTCACAATTAAAATAATACTAACTTGAAGCAGGTGTATTCCATTAATGTGGTTTATCACGACTGTATATAGAGTATTTAGTACTGTAAAATCTGGTGCTCTGTTGCTACCATGAAGTTCAAATCTGCTTTAATGGTTTCCTTTTTAAACTATATGGTGGGAGGGAGACATTCTAACACAATGTGTTTCTGCAGGTGTCTAGCTAAGAAGGGCAGCCTGGTAGATGTGGTTGTAAGGAAATAGTAATTTCCCCCACCCATCCAAATGATAACTGCAAGTTTTTAAAATTTAAATTTGGATTTTTCTTTGAAGTTTGTCAAACTAATCTGAAGCTTTTCAAATGCTTATACCTATGATTAATTCATACAATAATACCTTCATTGAATTTTGTGGAAATATGCCATGCTTAGCATATAAATACCTGTATGATTATATTATTGATAGGTTATTCTCTTATTAGGTACAAATGAATAAATATGAGAAGTCAAATCCATATGGGCAGAATTCAGTTCTTGGTCAGAAAAACTTACATGAAAATGAATGTATCAGGTTTAATGTGATTGAAAATATTCCAAATTTTGTAAAATACACATAGGACCTTGTGTTTAGGACATTATTGCATTTGTTGCATTATGCAGCAAATGTAAGTGGAGGATATCAACGTAGTGCAAAGCTTTAGACTAAATATTTCAAAATAAATATAAAAATGCACAACTGGTGAAAGTCCTTAAATTCAACCCACCTATCAAGATTGGCAAAGAAAACATCTGTCTGAGCAATCTAGATGCAGCTCTGATAACTTACATGCTATCCAGCATAAAGAACAGTGAAAAGATTCACAGTAGTAGAAAGAACATCTTGTTGTAATGTTCAGAGAAACATGTCTAGCTAATATTTTAAAAGATGATATGACAAAATTATTAGATTGAGTGAAAGAAAGTTACTTCCAGTATCTGGCAGTGGAATGAATTGTGGTTCAACAGCAACAGTGGTCTTTTTGAGATTTGACCAAAGGGGAGTACTTGAAAAACATAAATGGGGTGTGGGAATCATGTAGATAAAATCCAAATCTGGATGAGTGGCATCTGTTGCTGGTAGATTTTTGGCCTCCTTTCATCCCATCCAAAATGCAGCTGCAAAGATTTTTTATCTTGTTCTTTCTGTATTTCCTTACATATTAAGTTCTACCTTCTCTTCCTCATGTTCAAATACTTTGCAGGTTCACTCCTGCTTGCAGCTCCTCCCCTCCTCTTCCTACTGTCTGCAGCCTGCCAGCCCTCCTTTTCTGATGGGTCAAAATCAGTTCCTCTGCTGTTCTCAAAGTCTTATTTGAAAAGCCTTCATGGTGTTTTGATATGTCAGGGAACAAGCTTTCTTCCCACAATTTGTAGGGGGATAACTTTCATGTATAGTATCTGGCAGCCCACATCCACATAAGAAAGTAGAGGAGATAATGAGCTAGTTTCCACGCAAGAAGGTATAAGTGGTCTTAGTGCATAACAAACCACCTCAGCTCTGGTATGGAGGCAACTACATGGGGTGTCAAAGAAAGCTGAAAAAGTGTAGAGACACAATAATCAGATTGTTTCAGTCTTGACGTTGTTTAATTTGAACCATAACTTTCTTTGAAGCAAGCATAAACCCCTCTGATCAATATGAAGGTGACATATAGCAGCTTGTACAAATTAATAAATTGCTCTTTCATAGCATTTTTCATCAGTGCATGTGAAAGCACTTTATATGGGAGACAGCTGTTACCACTTTGAAGAAGAGGAGAATGAAGTGCATATACCTGAGATCCAATTCTAAGCATGCAGTAGTCAGTAGCAGAGAGGTAGAAATAAACCCAGGCCCTCTGAATTCCATCTTTGAGGTTTATCCTCTACAGCATGTGGCTGACTGCCTGTTGCATCTGACTTCCTAACGAGGCTTTATAACTGTAGTAGGTAACAAGAGATCAAAATTCAGTGTTCAGATCATGAGGTCAGATTTCCTATCAAGTTAGAATATGTTTATGAACTGGACATAATGTTCAGGAAAGTCCCCTAAAGTAAAGGACACAAAAGCTTTATTCTATCCTCCCCCACCCCCAAGTAATTGAATTCAGGTTTTTGTTACATCTGAATAAGTAAATCCTCTAAATGGGTTCTTTCTTCTAAAACTGGAAAAAAAAAATATTCAGAAATATTTCTTAATAAAATGTTATAAAACTAAATATCCTTCTTTTTAAGGAGGAAGGATTATCATTGCCAGTTTGTGGATAGTGCTCTTTCTAGTTCATCTGGCTGGGTTCAGTAGGAAAATAGTTCTGATTTGAACAATTTTGGAGTCGTTAGAAAAAAAAAAAATCTCTCTAGAAAATGAGAAAATCAGGTAATACTTGTGTATTAGTTTGTATTCATTTATGAATTACAGTAACATGGACAGAAGACTGAAAGTACCCATTTTAGCCAGTTATAAATAAACTGGAAATATACTCTTGCCAACAGAAAGAGCTCATGGGGCTCTTTATTTTTGCTGTGCCACTAAAGAGAAGCTCTTGCCTTTCACGTATGCTTTACAATGAAACTGTGTTCAGGCTAGATAGTTCTATAAGGTCAATATATATATTTGGAAAAGAAAACTTGTGGAAGACATAAACAATTTCCTTTGTTTAATACAGAGGGTGGTGCTGGGATCTCCTAAGAGAATGTATTAGTGGTTTGATTCAGAAAATGAATAAAAACATGACCTTTTGAGAACCAAAGGTTAATCTAACAAAATAGCATTCAGAGATGTTATAACTACTCAGAAGCCCCACAGAACAGCCTGAGGCAATAACTGCCAAATGGTGAAGAAAGTGGTCCAAGTAGGATAAAAGCTTTTTATTTTTGATAAAAAATACATTCCTACCTGGAATATAGACTTTAAGTCAAGGTTACATACACTGTCAGCAAGTTGCATAAAAGGCTCTGTGCTTAGGTCCCCCAGGTTCTCAGGCACTCTGGGAGCAAAGCGTAGGCATTCTGTGACCTTCAGGATTTTTATTAAACTTAAAAGAAATAAAAATACTTCAGTCTACCTTGTGGGTTTTATTTTGATGTCAAAAACACAGTTATTCATTTTCTCCTGCTGAATGTTAGTTTGTACAATATGCAATTCATATCATAAGTCACACAGAGCAGTGCACAAAGTCCATATAAAAATTGATCAAATCAAAATGTAAGTGCAATGGGTAAATCTGGTGGATTATTCTTTTAATTAATGTTAATTATATATTAATTAATTTTAACAATATAAAAGACTTATGATTCTGAAACATAATAGCTCTGCTTTTGGAAGTGTGATGGTATCAGCTAGCAATCTTGCCCTCCTATGCTATCTAGCAGAGATTATGAGTAAGGATAGTACACAGTTTCTTCAGATGCTTCTTAAAATTGTGATAGTATTTACTTATAAACAATTTATACCTTTTCTTGTAGGGAGCTCAGAAGATTTCCTTTGTAGCTATAGGTGGTTTTGTTTTCTTTTCTGCATGTTTTCTACACAGGTAGATTCACTTCCTGTAGATTCTTAGTTATTAATGATTATTGCGAGATCTACTTTATGCAGCCAAAAGAGAAACTATTTATCATATTGGACTAAACATGTAGTTCTATAATTATTATATGATTTTTGCTCTGAATTTTTTCTGTGTAAAATCTTAAAACCTAGAGATTTCCTGTGCACTTTGAGCAAACCTAGTAATTTTAGTAAACTTTTTAGTAAACTTTTTTTCTAGCAAAATTTAGTAAATTTTGGTAATAAAGTAAACCTAGAATTTTCTTTGTCTAGTACAAAAATTATAGGGATCCCTTCTCTGGTATCTTATTACTAAGAAAGCCAACAGTTTTCAGTCACTATTTTGTTCACAATGGTTGATCCTATAGCCAGGCTGCTTCTACTCCTTCATGAGTTACCTCCAGCTGGAAGAGTTACTTCCATCTATGCTCCTGTCTCCTTTTCCTCTTCTTGAACTCCTGGGTGAATACTTTCAAAAAGTGTCTCTATAAGCTGTGGTGTAAAAGAAGAGCATTGGCAAAATGATTGAACCTAAATAGAGGAGCAAATGTTTGCTCTAGAAAAGTTTAATCATTTGGTATTGAATAAACCAATTATTTTGGTTTTCAGTAACTATAAACACTGGTGTTATCAGCGCTGTTCCCAAGCCGAAAGTCAAAACCAGCACTGCACCAGTTACTAAGGAGGAGGAAAATGACTGCTGCTGAACCCATGACAGGCTTGTCTGCAGTTCTTCATGAAATTCTGTGATTATTCTTTCTATGTTATGCTTCCATCAGTAAAATCTTTACTTCCTGACAGATCTTGACAGGAAGTACTGAATCATGAATAAAACCTAAAAGTGTTTCTTGATATTTCTAGCTGTGCTATACTCCTGATTTCACAACTTTTCTCCTTTTCCCTTTCCCTTTCTTTTTCCTTTTCTTTTTAATTTTTTCTCTTTCTCTTTCTTTTTCCTTCTTTTTCCCTCTCTTTCAATTTTCCTTTATGGTTTGTCAAATCAAACAGCAGAGTGAGGTTCAAGAAATAAAGACATACTAGAAAAAAATAATTTGTTATGCTAACTTCATCAAACTACTACCCTTTTCCCCTCTCTAAAATAGGGATAATGATAAAGGATTTCTCTGTACAATGCATTGGGGTTTAAAGGCCAAGTGCAATAACAAAATGTAATGCATTATTATAAACTTATTTATTCAAGTGAATGTGGTTTAATATTCATAGTATGTCACAGAAAATATTGTGAATAGAAGCTGGTGCCTTCTGCCAACATCATCCCTATAGGCATCCAGGTTCAGCAAGCTGGTTGAAAAATACCAGTATCAAATGTATGAAAGGTGTTGCATTGCACAGTTTTAAGATTAACAATTAGATTAACATTTGAAGATTAACAATTTTGGTGGTTTTTTTTCAGCAAGTTGAAGAGCTTAACAATCCAATAGTCCTAGTTTTAAGTATGTGTTCTACTGAAACTGCAAAAATGCACAGATAGCCTGACTGGAATAAGCACTGATTATTCATACTGACAAACTGGAATAGATCAGAACTCTGGATGTAAGATGGAAGCTTAATACTTTTGCCATATGGTTTGGAAACCATATGACCCTTACAGTTGGATGTTGGTCTCAAGTGATTGTCATGGTTGTGCAGTATAAAGTATCCCCTGCGGCTCATTAATTAGCTTAGAGGTTAGAGAAATAACTGAACTGTTATTACAACAAAAGACTTGAGAATTGCCCAAGTAATAGCAAAAAGAGAGATCTGGAAGGAATAAGAAAGAAGTGCCTTCTGAAAGAACTGGTAACGGGATCTAACAACTGAAGAACCATTAGGAAGAATCATGTTCTTTGCTAGGAAAACAAATGGGAACAATTTACCACAATTTGGCGAGCAGTCATTAATTATACTGAAGAGACAGAAAATGTAGAATAGACTTTAAACTTTATGTGGCTTATACCATGATAACTTAGGGATAAAATGTTTAAATAACTTTAGGAACTGAACTTAATGAAGTAGGGGAAAAATAATGGTTTGTGCCCAGGGTAAACTTGACACCACAGAATGTTGGAGTCTTCATTGTCTTATCAAGCAAAATTGCAGAATAGAATCTAAAAAGACTTTTTGACATGTTTATTTTCTGACAGGCAACTATTGGAGGATTTTGTGTCTATATTATTCAGCGCTCTCTACTTGCTAATCTTTCTATTACATACAAATATAAAAGTGACTGTAGCAGCCTCTCTTCAACAATGAACTGTGAATAGATATCATTCAGTGAAGCATCAAATATCAGAGATATTGCTTATAAGCCAAAATCTATTTTAGCTTGCTTTTTTTCTTCACATTTGACTTTAAAGTTTTTAGTTGGTAAAAAATATAATTCCACTAATAAAGAATAATGATGAATTATAAGGCACAGTTATCTTTAGAACTGCTCCTGCAAGTATCATTTAGTTTTAATGACACTTTAATATGTTTCCAAAGATGAAGAAGAAAACATGTTAAGTAAGAAAGCTTGAGGTTCAGGATAAATGCATGCTTTTAAGTGAGTTATTCCAGATAGGCCTTCTTGCAAGCTTGCAAACTTAACTTTGTTCTTATCTATGAAGGTAAACATTATCCTAAATGTTTGTAACATTAGGACTTTACATAATAACTGCAAAAGCCTGCCAAACACATAGAAAAGCAAACCATACAGCAGAAGAAAATTTGATGTAGGAATTCTTAAAATGCACTCAAAAAACCATTCCATACATTCCAAGGATTATACATGGAATTTATCTAGTACACATGCAAAAGGTTCTACAGCTGAGTCACAAAAAATTATGCCTTTCCCACTCAAAGCCACACTGGTGCATTTGTAAGTTTCCTTTTATATCATCAATAGATAATTACAATCTTTCATTTTTTTTTTATGTCTGGTGATTGTGTCTTTATGATTATTTCATAGTAATATGGATAATGAGGACAGCTTTATACTATCTTTACATAATGATACAGGAATAGTGATACCAGTGGCTAACCTCCAGTATGTGTCATAGATATTACCACCTTATTGCATTTTAATAAGGATTATTTCTAACCTTTTATTCCTGTTCAGATAGGTTGGAGAAAAACAAAAGGATATGAAGGCCCCTGTAGTCCTCCCAGTAAATTCACAAGTAAGTGTGTTCAGATTTGACTGTGGGACATGAGAGAGCCTTCTGGTATCACATTTTCTCTTCCTAATCTGGTCAAGGTCATGCTTGTCTCCCTTTTTGTTAATATTGAAATAAAATATTCATAATGAAAGCTTTGTACTTTCTAACCACTACATCCACTGAAACTCAGTTCTCATTGAGATACTCACTGTAATGACAAATAATTTAATCTGATATTTCTTTAGAAAATATAAAGCCAGATTTTTTAAAAAATATCTTGATATTCATCTTAATTTTTAGATATTTAGGGACAATGGAATGTTCCTTTAGGTGCACATTTACTTTAATGGTTATATAAATAGCTTCTTCTGGCTTCTAGCACAAATCAGGAAGGCAAAACCAGGAGAAAAAGTGAAAAAGAGATTATGTGACTCTCACAGGTGTCAGTGAATGACTGAATCAGTAACTATGCAAAAATACTTTTCTCTTGAAAAAAGTACCTTCTGATTTGCTTCATGGTTTTATTGCTTAAGTATCCCTTTGAGCAATGCCCACCAAGTTCATGGAGCTACATATTTACCCCAATTTGTAGTTACAAGCGGTATACGGGAATAATAATTAGACAATAAGATGGGTACCATTAATAGGCAAACTGATTACGTCCCTCTGAATGTTATTAACTGTACAGTTATTTGTTCTAATTAAATTTGAGCGCCTGAGATATTTAAATTAGAAGTAAGTTTTCCTAAAGCTATTTCTGTAATCAGTGAGAGATGCAAACCCTTTCTACAGCAATTTAGACTGAGTATCTGGCAGGTCATTAAGTTCACATATTAGCCATACTGTCTTCCCAATTCTCTGAGCATAGGAAGATTTGAACAGTCATTCACGTGTTTGTGTTTCTGTGCCTTTCTTTGAGTACTCACTGCCTTTGTTTAGAAAGTGGTACATAAAGCATGGGTTTCTCTCAGACTTGTTATCCCAACTTAAGCTTTGGAACTTCACTTGAAGTCAAGAACCTTGTAAGGACCTTAAAATATTTGTTCCAATGTTTAGTATAATGAGTCTAATTTGGAAATCCTTGGGAACTCGTGATCACTTCCTGAACTGTCACAGAGTGACCTGTGATAATTTCATACTATATTCGAAGGCATGATTTTGATAAAAGCTGAGGTGAGACTATTACGGAATAAATTATATTTAAGGGCAAAAAAAGACTGTCTTGTGTAATACATGCTTCAGTATATGTGAATTTACAACTAAAAAAAATCCTAAGGGTTTTAAATCTTAGCTATTAATATCTCATAGAACTTCTAATTATTTCAGCTAAATTTACCAGTAAAATGAAATGTCACTGAAGCTTTTTGAAATTTCTGAACTATACCAACTGTTGCTTTAAGTTAGCTGTTACCTATATAAACCCAATGAAGGTGCTTGTAGCATCTCAGAAGAGAATTTCTGCCACCTATCTTTATATAGACCAGAACAAGCCACATGTAACCACATAATTATTAGTTATGTAAATATGTGCCAACTTGACCCAAGGAACATTTCCAAAGTTTGTACAGCAAATAAGTATCTGGTCTTCAAACTTCCTGAAGTGGAGAAAATATCCCCCTGTAGCACTTTGCTATTTTCTCAAAAACCCCCTGTACATTTTGGTTCACTACCTTCACAAAACACTCAGTTTAACCAGCAGCTGCCACAAGCTGAAGTGTGCATACACTTTAAAGGCAATTCATTGCTGGTGGCACTGAACAACAATGCTTTTCCAGTGGCAAAGGGGAATAGGGAAGATTGCAGTACTGGTGGACAGGCAAGATCAAAGGTCTTCAATTAACAGAAGTGTATAAATCCTTGGCTCTGGGCAGGCTGTGAAAAATCGTATAAACTCAGCATTGAAGACTTGGCACTGTACACCTGGCATTGAATGTATGCTGTCAAGTATGAAAGGTACAGGCATATGGTAGAACACTCAAATATCAGATGCTTAAGGGTATGGGAAGTAACTGTGCAGAATTGGTAGCAGATGTTCCTTCAGAATGCATGTGTATTTAGGTTCTATGGAAAGGCCCACGGCTTTAATGTCAGCGGCTAATCTTTAGGTCATGCAAGTTTCCATGAATTCTGCCTTATCTGTACAGCTTTCTGTGTAATCCAGCCATTTCCTCAACATCTCAAGATAGTCTTGTCTTTTCTGCATAATTAGACAGCTACAGAAAAGGCCACAAATATGACCTAATTCTTTAACCATTTCAAATGACATGGTGAGGAAGGCACACAGCAAGCTTGCTGTCCTAGGAGTCAGAAGAGCAGACTTTGGCCTCTTCAGGAAACTTCTTGGTAGAGTATGATGGGATAAAGTCTTGGAGGCAAGAGCGACCCAAGAAAGGTGGATTATACTCAAGGACCACCTCCTCCAAGCTCAGGAGAGATGCATCCTAACAAAAAGGAAGCCAGGCAAAAATGTCAGGAATCCAGTTAGGAAGGTAAAGCCCCTGTAAGATTAAATCTCGCAAGAGAAGCCAAGAACAGCAAGATAAGATTCTATAGGTTAAGTCAGTGATAAAAGGAAGATGACGGAAAATGCGGGCCCTTTTCAGAAGGAGATGGGAGACCTGGTTATTCAAGATATGGAGAAAGCTGAGGTACACTACAATTGTTTTTGCCCCAGTCTTCACTGACAAGTGCTCCAGCCATGTTGCTCAAATCACAGAAGGAAAGGTGAGGACTGGAAGAATGAAGAACCACACACTGGAGATCAGTTTTGAGACCATCTAAGGAGCTTGAAGGTGCACAAGTCCATTGTCCCTGATTAAATCCATCTTCAGGTCCTAAACTGGTGAATGAAGTGTCTAAGCCACTGTCCATCATATTTGGGAAATCATCGTAGTCTGGTGAAATTCTTATTGAATGTAAAAGGGCAAATATAACCTATGTTTTTAAAAACAAAAAAAAAAAAAAAACAAAAAAAAAAAAAAAACCAAAAAAACCCAGGGAACCACACACTGGTCAGTTTCACCTCTGTGCCTGGCAGGATCATGGAGCAGATCATCCTGGAAACTATGCCAAGGCATGTGGAAAGTAAGGAGGTGACTGGCGACAGCCAACACGGCTTCACTAAGGGCAAATCTTGCCTGAAAAATTTGATGACTTTTTGTGATGGGAATATAACATTGGTGGATAAGGGAAGAGTGACTGACATCATATCCCTGGGCATGTGCAAAATGGTTGACACTGTCCCACACAACATCCTTGTCTCCAAACCAGAGGGATGTAGATTTGACGGATGAACCATTTGGTGGATAAGAAATTGGCTGGATGGTTGCAATGAATGGTTTAAATGATATTGCTCAAAACTTTCAGCAAATACTTTCCAGTAAAATTTAGATACTGAATCTGGCCTCAGTCTATAAAAGGTAAAAATATCTTGAAGAGTCATAATGAAAAACTAGATAACTAATTGTCCTACTATGTTAAATTCGCAAAAGCTATGATTTCACCTGAAACCGTAACCAACACCTTGAAAATACAGGAGTAAAATCTGAAGTGTAATGAAGAGATTATTTTAGGAGAAAACTGTTCAATATGTCATATCTGAGTTCTGAGTTAAGTGCTGAGGTCAGAAAGATGCATTCACATTTCAGTCACTCGTTTGGCTTTCAGTAGTCTTCACTGTAATTTTTCCACAATTTATTGTCAAGATCTGTTTGAGATTCCTTGATATTATTCTATAAGGCCAATTTCATTGATCCAGTGTGAAGATCTGTGAAGTCTAAGAAGTGTGATAATAAAACCTGACAAGCGATGAAAAATTAGTTATATTCGCAGACTAATTGATTCACAATAATATGCATTGTTTTTGAGAGAGACATTTTAATTCCCCCAAAAATTATCTGTAGGTTTCCGCTTTAAAAAGTTTTTTTAATATTCATATAAATAACAGAATGAAGCCTGAAACTACAATGATGCACTTTCATTGTATCTCGACTACATTTCTTGATTTTTCCACTCCTAGATCTTTCCAGTAATTTAGCATTAGGCAGAGCTGGATATCTGAAGAGAACTATTGTTTTCAATTTGAATCACTGATTTTTATTTTTGGTTTGTATTTTCTTTCTGTTATTGAAATCCTTGGTTTCTTTCTTTATTCAAACAGCCTACTACAAGCTCCTCTCTGTTACTGACACTGCACCTTGCAGCCAGAGGGCCCTCTGTACATTACTTAGACAGCAAGGATTTTTCTAATTCACCTTCCCTTTTCATCCCTCAGCTGCTTGCTGTATTACTGTGATTCCCTTCCACAGAAACAGAGCATATTGTCTGCACTAGAACTAGAACAGAATTTCCATAAGAATTAAACATGAACTTTCAGCTGTAGAAACACAGCCTTTTATAAATCAACTTAAATAAAAGCTAGGACTTTTCATCCCTGAATTTTTGGCAAAGGCATAAGTACCAGAATCACTGTGCCACTTGTGTGCGCTGGATAGGAGACTTGGTTTGTTAGTCTTTGTGCAAAGGAATTGAAATGATGAGTTTTCTACCCATACCTCACCCAGTTCTTTATAGGGTTTTTCCCAATGTAGACCACACAGGATTCACAACAAAATTTCCCTGTTGCATAACGCTGTTTCATTTGTCAGTAGAAAGCCAAAGACTAAATGCAACTCCGCTTTAAATTAAATACTTAATAAACTGCACCTTTGTGAATGATTTTGTAATGGGTTAGGACTTTGTACCTCTATAGTTTAATATTAGTCCAGAAAAATCTTAGAGGAGTGCTGTAGTGTGATTTATGTAACAAGAAATAGGAAAAGAATGGAAGCAAAAGAATCCTCCAGGTATAAACTCATACTGCATAAGCAATGCACTAATACTCCTAATAGTTTTCAGCTAGTTACTTTCCTGACTCTTTTGGTCTTCGTAGGTAGAATTAATTCCTCAGGATCAGTTAGTTAGGCACCTCTGGCACATTACAATCTTTAATGAATGTATCCTTAAAGCAGACCTTGAAGTTTAGATGTGAGTGCCAAAGGGCAAAACAGAAGTAACTTATACAGATTTAGGAAACTGGTGGCAGAGCTGCAAGCTAAATGAGGATATTACCACTTTTTCATTTTTCTCTATTTGATAGCGAGAACAGGCCAATTTTAATGATACAAAAGTTAAGCAAAACTGTTTAAACTGCTTATAAATAATTAATAATTTCATCAAAAGGTTTCACAAGATCATTTTGAATGAACATTTAATTTAGTGTTGCTATCCATTATGAACCATATAGTCTAACCTTGCATCTTGTATACACTACACCCTGTCACAGTTCATAGCACTATATGTGTGGCCAGCATCCCTAAGAGCATCAGAGCTGGTCTAGGTAATGGTGTCAGCCAGAGCATGGACTGTATGAAATAGTCTATTCCTCTCTGAAGTAAAGAAGGATGAAAATGTGTCTTGCGGAGGACACTGGGTATTGCTCTGTGTAGTAGAAGTTCAGCATACAGATCTGCACATCTTTCCTAGCTAAATGGAAATGTCTAATGGAAAGAATAAGGACAAGTGGCTGAGCAGATATTGCTGGTCTCCAGGTTTGCCAGTTGAGATGCTGGCAAACAGACTCTTTCTGTTCTATCTGACTTCTTTCCACTGAGGAATATAATTTCCATGTTTTCACTTATCCTACAATGGCTTATAAGTGTTTCAGTTACAGAAACATGCAATCATCAGTAAAAGCTTAGCCTTAAAATGTAATTATCTTGACCTCTGTGCAATGTTCTTGAAGATCATTATTTTTATATTAGGTAAAGGGAAAAATGTGATTCTGAATTTCTTATAAGAAAGATTTTTTTCTCTTGAAACTGAAATAGTTTGGGAAGTACAAATACAGCAGATAAATTGCTGACTTATTGAGTTAATCATATTTCAGGCATACAACTCATATGTTATAAATAACATCTTTATCAGTATATCTTTTGTAACTACTTTTTCTTAAATGTTCTATGGCTAATATTCTTAGCTGATATATTTCTGGAAATAAGTTTTCCTTTTTGTTTGATTTTTATTCAAATAAAGGAGAACACATATAGTTACATTCCAGGTGCTTTTATGTCTTGAACACTGGTGAAGTTGCATGGTGTGAGAAAATTAAAAAACAAACTTACTCTGATTTGATATCATAAATAGTCACGCAAATATAAAAGGAAAATATTAAAATTAAATAAAATAATAAATAAAATAAAATATAATAAGGAATTCTCAATGTGTTGTGAGGCTAATAAGGCTGTTCTCTTGTGGATTTGTGTTCTTTTGTATCTGCAGCAATAACCATGGCAGGACACAGAAAATATTGGGAAAGATTTAATATGTGCTGCTGATAATCCAGAAGTACACATGCTCGTTGTTGCCATGTTGGCAGGCCAGCCATCTGTCTGAGTGGAATATATAGTTCTGTCTGTCTGATCTATGAGTCTTATCTGTCTGAATTTGATCTGTTTTTCCAACAGGACTGCTAATTCAGATCTCTTTCCAATAGGCAGATGGCTATTTTCACAAAACTTGTAGGATTGTAATTTTTTTTTTAAGCTTTCTCCTTCTTTCAAATTTATTTGAAATGTTCACAGGTGATTAGAAAGAGAACACAGGGAGACAAATTAACAGATGGGTAGGGAGGAAGCTAATGCTAACACACATCCCTTGTTTCCTGGGAAAATACTGGCTGTTCAAAAAATGGCAACAAAATTGTCAGTCATTAGTAATGTTACAGAAATACCCAGATATCACAAATGTAGGGCATTTCACAGTAGGCAACTAGCAAGACAAACACCTAAAGACACTTAGGAAGTAAGTGCAATTTATAGAATATAGAGTAAAAATGTTCATGCAATGAAGTTGTCCTGCACTGTAGAAATAACAGTTCAAATTTCCCAATGTTACAAGTTTAATAATAACATAAACATGGCATCATTTTTGCCATGTAGATGGGTGTAAGGTGGAGGGAAATCAGCCCACCCTAAGGAAGGGACTTTCAAGGACTGAGATGTGGGATTGATTTGCTCCATGTTGGGTATAGCCTGAATGAAGTTTTGATCAGTAGATTCCTTAGGGGGAAAAAAGGAAAATAAAAGGTAGTAATATTCTTGATCCTGTAGAATTCCTATTGTAAAGAAATATGTAAAGGAAGGTGGATAATGGGACACATTCTTGATATACAACAACTTCTATACATTCCATTCTTTATGACATGCTATGATATGCCATAGGGAATATCTAGAGTTCTAGGAATCATTTGGAGGGATGTTTTTTTTTTTTTTCCCATAGAAAGTAGTTTACTGATCCTCCATTCAAAAAATGGGCTTTGTACAGTCACTGTAGCCTGAGGCAATTAGCCTTGAGTTCTTCAGTGTACTATGCATGCATAAACATCTAGGTGGTGATGGGACTGATGCTTCTGAGTCACAGTGGTGTCTTACCCACTTTACCATTAAGGTGACTAATGCCTTTTGGCCATTGAGATAACTTAAGCATTTTAAAATTAAATCCTAGTCTTATTAATTTAATTAAAACTTTACTACCTATATCTTGATCTGTGAAGCTGACACAAATAGCATATTGCTCATAAACCATCATTAAAAGTTACTGTTTTTTCCATTCCTGCTCTTTCTTTTGTTTTGCTTTTTACTCACAATTTAATGACATATGCAAGATCTAGAGTGAAGTTAGAATGTAAAGGCCAGCACATAATTTTCCCAACAGATCCTCTTTCTTCTGTATTTTGTCATTTGCTTGATGTCAGTCATTTCTTGGTGTCTTGGTGGTTTCTGCATCTTATTAACTGAACACTATAACATATTATTGAAATCAGTTTTCTCTTTTTTTTTTTTTTTAGATGAAATAAGATAGTTGGCAGGCATAATAAATAAAAGTCCCATCTCAGCTTATGTTGAAAAGCTTCTATCCCTTTTTAATACTAGGTGCATTCAGTTATCTAGGAACTGCTGCAGTAATGTATATCATCTTTCTAATAAAACAGACTGGAATGTATGTATCTATTTGTTGCCTTTATAGTTTCGCAGTTGTAGAGAAGCAGAATTTCTCCTTCAATTTCCAGTCATAGATTTCTGGAGAATATTTCCAAATCTAGAAATTCTATTGTTTTCTGCTCTTCTTGCAGTGGATGAAAGTAGCTGATCAGAAGTACACAACTTCTCTTTTGAGCCATAATTTCAAAGCAGATAATTCTTTCAAATTGAAGGATAGGAGAGAATACATTCTTCCTCATTAATTTTGTAGCTCAGGTTACTTGGTGCAATCAATTGGTCCTTTTTAAAATTAGCTTGGTAATGTTCTATGCCTATGAATACCAAGGTTTGAACAGAAGCATGAGATCTAATGTGGTAAGGTATGAGCTTCTTATTAATGCGAAAAATAGCTTAGAGAGATGTTATTTAATTCAAAATCAAAATGCCTGAAGTTGGATAAGACATATAATCTAATGTAAGCAATAACATTTTCTCTTCAGAGATGGAACGTCTCTCTAGTGAGGTCAGGCTGAGACGCTTGGGGCTGTTATACCAGGGAGACCTTACTGGAATCTTTCAGTACTTATAAAAAAGATGGGGAGTGATTTTTGTAGGGCCTGTAGCTATAGAACAAAGGGTAATGGTTTTAAATTAGAATTAGTTTTTAAATTAGAGCAGGGTAAATTAAAACTAGGTGTAAGAAAAAAATTGTTTATGGTGAGGGTGGTGAGATACTGGAACAGGTCACCCATAGAGTTGGGAGATGCTTCATCCCTGGAAACATTCAAGATCAAGATGGACAGGGGTCTTAGCAACCTGATCTATTTGAAGATGTCCATGACTTATAGCAGGAGTACTGGACTAGGGTCTGGGATCCCCAGCACAAGAGGGACATGGACCCACTCAAGTGAGTCCAGAGGAGGGCCACAAAGATGACAACTGTTTCAAATTTCCTGTCAGGTAGAAACCCAAAGAGCACGATGTTTTTGCATAGTCAGTGCTAGTTGCTGGCACTATATCTTTAAGTAATTCATCCAATGTGGTACAGATCAAATTTTAGAAATTCCTAATTTTCTGTCCTATAATTTCCCTAATGCAGGACTTACAGCCTGACAGATGGTATCATACTTGATACCCAAACACAAAGATATAAAAAAAATTGGCTTAAATACTCACTTTCAATCAGTTCAAAAATGCTGTGTCTTCATCATACAAAAAATATTTTTCCAGCTGAACTTTAGTCCTCATGACACATGCCAATGGTGTTCTACTTTCAAATCATCCATTGTAGTTCAGAATCAATGAGAATAAGCTCTGCCTCCTTTAATTGCTTTATATATCTTCCTTTTATTTGTATTTGACTTCTTAATAAAGTGCTTTTTTATTTCAATTTAGCTGAATTGACATGAATCCTACCAGATTTGGAGGAGCAAAGGCTAACAGGATAATAATATACATGCTCTGCATAAGCCATTATAGCAGTAATTAATATTTTGTTAGATGAAAAAGATGAGAATTGTTGTCCCTTAAGGCAACATAGGGTCAGTACTGATCTCCTCTAATTTCTGAGTCTAGAATCTCATTTATAGTCTTCATGGGGAGTGCTGTGCAAAATAATGTCTTTAATGAAAAGCTTTCATAACTGAGCATTAGAAGCTTTAGAGTTGCCACTTCCAGAAACTGTCTTTAAGATATTTCAGATATCCTTCTAAATGCTTTACTTACTAAGATAGCAGAGTGGTGTTGGGAAATACCATTTTAGATTTACTTTTTTTTTTTCTAAAAAGAACATATATGACTTTATCACTGTGTTCTTAGTTCAATTGTGTTCCTCCTTTACAATTGTTGGGGTTTTCCCTGTAATAATGTAGGGGTTTTTTTGAGTAGATTGGGTGAACTGTAAAAATTATTTCTTACAGTAACATGGAATAAAATGCTTCTGCAGATTTAAGGGAAGGAAGCAAACCCAGAAACATTTATTTCAGTATTTTTAATCTCAGGAAATATTTTCTGCTGATTTTCTCTACTTTGCAGGAGTAATGCCCACCTGTCATTAGTCTCTTATAGAAAAAGGCATGAGTCTACAACTGTTGAACCTTTTTTAAGAGATCAGCTCTCATCAGAGGTCAATCAAAAGACAGACCGGACATTTTTTAAGCAATTGTATTGTAGAATATTCCATTATAGATGTCAAGATGAAGTGTAAGTAATGTCGCATAAGTTAAAGGTTAGGGGCTATTCCACTGAGAAGTCATTCATGGGTCATACCTAAATTGCTCCAGACACTTTTAAAAACTATATTCACTCATAAGATCTCTGCTGTTTTACAGCAGTTGCAGCTACATTTGTAAGCAGAC
Organism: Forpus xanthops; assembly: GCA_032466535.1. Lineage (NCBI taxonomy): Eukaryota > Metazoa > Chordata > Aves > Psittaciformes > Psittacidae > Forpus > Forpus xanthops. Next base: position 27,746 of record JASSUY010038509.1, on the reverse strand, counting down.
TTGCTTTGTTATCTACGTTAGCATTCAAATTGATGAACTAGCCTTTTCCTTGAAAAGAGAGGAAATACCTTTCTAATTAATTAAAACAAATCTCTTCCAAAACATACTGGTTTATTAAAACTAATATTTTTTTAAGAATCCATTTACTCTTCCTATAAGAAATTAAAAAATAAAATTAGAAATTGCAATTAAAAATTAAAAACCAATCCCATTAAAACATTACCCATTAAAACAGGTACATGTGAGAGCAGAATTCTGAGCGTTAATGTGATGAACAAATTCTAGTATAACAAAGACTATTCTCTTGTTCATAAGCATATATATACATTTAATAAAACTGCTGTGATGAATCTATTTTGATGGAAAATGTTAAGTCAAATACACAATATTTAGATAAAAAAGTAATGAATTCAATCTGTTCTTGGTTTAAGGGGGAAAAAAGAAATGTTTGCTTAAGTGCAGAAGATACGGATGTAAAACAGTAGCAAAATACAATGAATCTACCTTGATTTCTGTTATAGTGATTGCAAAAATTGGGATTAAGTGAATAAACGTCTTTCTGGTAAATGCAAGCTACTAATTATATTAATTAAATCCCAATTTAAATTCTAATTACACAAAATAATGATAAACACTTTGGGTAGGCATGATGGAGTGTTTCAGATGCCTGCTATAGTCTTATCAATCAGACAGAGAGGTTTCCTGCCATTCTATAACCTTTGTAAATCTTCCTTATTAAAATAGTCAGACAAAAGACTTTGTGGAGATGAAAAGGATTTCAATCCTAGTGAATATCCTGCATATAGTAAAGATACTGGAAATTGTTTGGTTTGATGTGATCAAAAAAAGGAAATATCATAGTTAATTATTACAGTCATATTTGGCCGGGCACACATATGCTCTTAGTGCATATTTGAAATACATGTTTTGAGGAATACCTTCAGAAATTCTATTTGGGAAAACAAAGAAAGCACTTTGCTCTGTGTATTGACCTAATTTTTTAGGAATCTAAGAAGTATTCTGGATCCATCTGCAGAGACAAATTTTGAGATTAAGCAGTAACAAGACAAATAAATTGAACAAAATTCTTATATAATCGCATCTTTGTGTATTTGATCTGGAAAGGAAGGGGAAATGTCTATTTTCCCTTTGGGGATTTTTTGAACAGCTGACTTTCTAACTGTACTAGTACTTGTGGCTGTCTGAAACTATAAAGTTAGCTTTTTTGTTGATTCTGATCTGCTTTGTCAAATATAAGTTAAGAACCCTGTGATACTTCATGTATTTTCATCTTCAGTCCTAAAATGTGTCACAGCTGTGCTGGCAATTGTTCCAATTTTCATACTATCACAGTGTTTCAGATTAAATTTACTAGGTCAAATATTTTTTGAAGATTTCTCATTTATGGCAATTTACACCCCTTGTTCCTCTAATTTTATTTACAAAGTTGGGAAAGACCTTTGGAAGTCATCAAGTCAACGTCAACACTCAAAGCACATCTAATGTTTAACTATGAAGCTCAAGGTAGCAGAAAGAAGTCCTCTGCCTTCTCTTTCTAAAGATGAACAAGAAGAAAATAAGTGAAAGATTAACTTTTTGCTTTCACTGTTCTTTAGATGTAAATAAGTTGGTGAAGATTTCTTCATTACATAGATTTAATTTCAGTGTACTTCCTCTCTTTCTTTTGTTGGCAATTTCACTTTTTCCATGAGATGGGAAGCAAAATGAACAAGAAGTTTAGATGTCAGTTGAGGTGAGATTTCTGCCTGCTACTCTGAGTGAAAGCACGTTTCCTCACATGTTCCTACTTGTGATCCTATGTCTTTCCTGTATTTTTTCACTTGTATTGGAACTCTTTGGGGTTAGGACTGGTTTATTCTGCCTCAGCAACATCTAGTATAATAAAGTCATGCCCTTGTAATACTGATCTTGATGCTCTGGCATCCCTTGTTGAAAAGGTGGAATAAGTAATGCCTCAGAAATGTGTCCTCTCAGTCACATTGTCTCATGAAGCTCTCACAGTCTCCATGCCACACATTCCAAGTGTCTTAATGCACTCCTCAGCCCCAAAGTCCAATTAATAAAAGTCTACAATTTGTGCTATGAGTAATTACTGAATCTTTCTGCTGTGAGACCTGAATCTCTCAGCTCTGTTCAGCTGGAGTACCCCACTCAGAGTTTATTAAGACTTGGCTCTGACATCATTTTTTTCCCTGCCAGGAACTATGAGAGTTATGACACAGGAGGAAAACTGAAAAAAAACCAGAACTGACGCTGATTTCCATGTGTGCAGGATCTTACTCCATAGATTAGTAACATAGCAACAAGAGTTGGGTTTTCTTTCCCTCTTCTTTCTTTCCCCCTATTTATATAGCCATATTGATCTTTATTTTTTTTTAAGTTTATGGTTTATATTGCATGTTTCCTTTAGGACATTGTGCTTATATTCAAAATAGAGGATGAGTTCATAATACCTTGTTGACAGTCCTCACTTCCAAATATATTATGCTTATGATAGTTAAATCCTGATGCAGCATCTGGTTTTAATGGAGTTTTTGCCTTTATTCATTAATGCTGTTGGTCTGACCAGGTTATTATGTGACTTCATCTGATATCAAACAGCATGGTTTAATTGGTATATTTTACATCTGAACTTCAACATCTCCATGTCACTCTTTACCACAGTTTTGTAACTTTCTTCAGTAACATCAGTCAAAAGTCAGCTGATATTTAAAGATGCATTTTATTTCCACTTTCCACTCAGGTTACCTTTTCAATACAATATTACCCCCTCCTAACCTTAACAGTGAATCAGAGCTACCAAGTTATGTATGAGCATTAAAACATTTAACATGCTAATAGCAAAAACTTAGCCAAACTTTTGGATATAACACTCCCTGGACACTTCTGTATGTGGAGTTGTCATTGAGTCTTATTAGCCCCCTGCATGAAGCTACTGCGCACTAATAGGAAAATTTCCAGGTAGCTCCATCCTCAAGAAGCTGAACAGTCAGAAATGATAAGGAAGCATATGGTAGTTTAACATTTACCCTTCTGACAGTTTGGCAGGTACCTGTCTTAGTACAGAATTCAAAGCTATGAAACCTCTTAAAACTTTCTTTTGCCAAAAGGAAAAATCAAAGATCAAATCCTTGACAAAGCATTATTTTCTTGTTCTACTGTGCATTCAGGGAAGCTTCTAATAGTGAAACTGAGGCTGAAATCCTTTATTAACAGGGAAAATTCTCCTATGTATGTTATTTTTCTCACCTAAGTTCACTAAAATCCCTAAGCAGCATTTACTGTGGAAAAAGAGACAGGATGAATCAGAGCAGGAACCTAGTTACATATTGACCTAGTTATTTGTAGCAATTTTGGAATCTGCTCGTGAAAAAAAATCAGGCTCCTGAAAAAAAAGCCTTAAGTGCAAGTGTTCTATCAAATCATACTTGGCTGAAATACTTCTAGTACAAAATTTTAGTCCTTTTCCCTCAGACACGTTTTTTCAGAACAAAGTAATTCAACAGAAGCTCAAAGTATCAATCACGCTCCTTCTGTCAATCTTAAACCCTGTTGGCAGAGCCAGTCTGCCTATTTCCCACTCCCCCTCAACCCAGTTTATAACAGGCTTTTATGAGGACCAGGTGATCTTCAAACTATTATTCGATCCCATGTCTCACATGTACAATTGTGAAGCAGCTGATTAGTTGCAGATGGAGCTGGTTTAAAGTTTAAGAACTGTAAGAATCATCACTGTTTATAGTATTTAATACCAGATTTTAACTAACTGCCACCACTCTGATCATTTGTTTGATCTCCAGATGTACACACATTTAGAAATTGATAATTTCATACTTTCTAACTCTCATAAATTTTTCCTGAAGGTGAGCAGGGACCGAAAGCCCATGTAGCTTTCAGTTAGCTCAATCAGGAGGACAAAAGGTGCAACAGATGCTAGATTTGGATGTTACTGAATTTCAGGAATTTCAGTTGTCAAGCGAGATGCTCAGCAGTAGGAACCGGCTGAATAATTCATTTCAGCTTAGCACAAAAAAGAAAGAAGTTTTGTTTTGCTATTATCAATGAACAGTTTTTAAAATGAACATATTAGAATTTGCAGGTAGCAAATTTCTGGGTGCCCCCAAAGATAAGGACTACATTAGGATTGCTTTGACCCTGTATATTTGACAGGTGGCATCTGTTATTATGAAGAAACAAGAAGGCAGTAGAGCTGATGAAACTTGAACACCTTATTTCTTTTAAAGAGTAGGGCTTTTATTGGTCAGAAATTGTGTTACTACAGCCAGAGATTATACTGTTTGCTATAAACTGAAAACTATATATAAAAGATTTTTCTATCTTTTTGATTCCTGGGAAACTAGAACAGAAACGCCTATGAAGGAAAATATGCTGATAAATTCAGGCAGACATTTCAGTGTTCAGAATAATTTATTGATACTTAGAAAGGAAAAGATAAATATGCAGGTGGCTAATTTTTAATGTGAGCCTCTCAATGATTTACTAAGAACATCTGCCAGTTGGTTTATATGTGCTCTGTTCCATACTCATACACTCATAAAGAAGTTGTCCTGAAGGGATGAGAGGACTGCTTCAGAGCTGGTATGATGTATACAGTGCGACATGCATGCCAGTGTTGATAGAGAGATTAGGTTTCTCTCAAGGATTTTCAAGTACAAATGAACTTTTCCTTTCAGTCATACTGAAGTGCAATTAGAGGGTGAAAAATACAGAGCAAGGATTTGGTGAAGATTTTGAGTAGATGTATAGCTCTCCATGGATGAAAATAATTTCATGTGCTAGTAAAACTTTCTTCAACAATCTGTTGCAATTTCAATAAGGTAGCTTTAGCATGGAGTTTACTTTGACTGCATGTGTGATTCCCCTTACTTTGGCTAAATTTAGACAAAACTCATGAAAGAACTTAATTCATGATGGGAGTCAAATAAGATTGCAACTCTAAGTATATGTGTGTCATGGTTTAAGCTCAGTCAGACACACAGTTGCCCTCTCACTCCCCCCCTTTCCTCCCCTCCTCTCCCAGAGGGATGGGGAGGAGAATTAAAAGAATGCAGCTCCCACAGGTTGAGATAAGAACAGTCTAGTAACTAAGGTATAACACAAACCACTGCTGCTACCACCAATAATAATGAGAAGGGAAATAACAAGGGAAGAGAATAAAACCACTCACCACCTACCAACCAATACCCAGTCCTAACGAGCAATGATCTAACCCTTCTGGGTAACTGCCACCAGTTTATATAGTGGGCATGACATGCTGTGGTATGGAATACTTCTTTGGTTAGTTTGGGTCAGATGTCCTGTCTCTGCTTCCTCTCAGCTTCCCTTCCTCCCCAAGAGCGTAAGACTCAGAAAGTCCTTGGTCAGATTAACCATTACTGAGCAGCACCTAAAAATATCAGTGTTATCAGTGCTGTTCCCAGGCCGAAAGTCAAAACTACAGCACTGCACCAGCTACTAAGGAGAAAAATGATTGCTACTGCTGAATCCAGGACAATGTGCCTGAGGATAGCTCTTATCAAAATAACTTGTGTGTGCTAATGTGAATAAAATAGAGGAGAACTGGGCCTTTGATGCAGTCATATGTCACCAAAGTCAGTTTTCATCCTGAAACACATCATCTTGCAGTGGATTATAGCTGTCACATGTCAGTGTATCCAAACAGACCAAGTAATTAAAGCCAACTATGAGAGCAAGTGCTCCCTGAAATGTAGTTGCTGAGTGGAGGAACTCAGTAGTACATGCCCTATTCAGCATGATGGCAGGCAGTACAGGAAAGTACTTAAATATCTCTGTAACTTGAAACAAGCACTGCAGTCCCCTGACTTCCAAGGGAGTTCTCCCACACCTTAAAGGAAGACCATGTTTTACCACTTTGCTGTCCTAGGCAAGAATACCCAAGTGTAGGTTTTGAAACTTTCAAATATTACTAAGCTATTTCGAATTTATTTTATTTTCCTTCACTGTTACTCCTCTTTGGATGATTATTTGGACTGTCAGCCCATCACAAATCTGAGTATTGACACAATTCATTTGATATGTTTCTGCAACTAACAAGTAGTAGCATTTCTCTATTATATGCTAACATTTCTGTACTATTATTCCTGTGCTGAAATCGTCAAAGGATACTTCAGCAAATAATGCAGCTATGTTTAAAATAACTGAAATAACTGTCATGAGTTTATTAATACTTAATGACTTCAGTATTTCCCATTATTCTGTTCTGAGCAAAGAACTTGTCCTGTCATCACTTGGCCTGGATGCAAAATGAAGTTTTTAGCCCACTGTAGAAATATACTAATGAATCACTATTCTTTATTAAAACAATGCAGTACACAGAAGAGTGCTTTTCCTCATGACTTATACTGCAGGACTGAATTCATCCCCCTTTTCCATTTCTTTTGCCAAACTAACATGTTTTTAAAAAAAAGATAGATTTATTTTTATCATTACGTGAAGGAGGTTTCACTTGTTAGACTGATCCGAATCTGAACTCCTCAAAACTGAAGATATTTACACAATTCTCAGCATTCAGACTGTTGACCCCATGTGTGTGATGATCTTTCGTGCACGGCTTTGAAAAGGTTAAACTACCCTGAATACCTTGAAAACAGCAGGGGAACCAATTAAACAATAAATTAGTCCAACCACCCACAAGATTCTTCTTCCCTCCTCCCCCAAGAAATACTGGTCAAATCTCCCAAACAATGAAAAAGAACCGTGAAAGTGGAAGGTTGAAAAAAAATAATTATAAATGGTAATTGTTTGTGTTTAGTGCACCTTTTGTCAGTTAAGCCTACAGCTATTCGCTTGACTAAAAGGAAGCAAAGCTATGATGCTTATCTTCAAATCTTCTCATAAGTGTTCTTCAGGAAGATATTCAAAGCAAAATCATTCACAGCTAACAGGGGATGAAAGAATGATATAAATAGGGCACAATGACTGTGCTTTTGCTTTGCAAGTCTGTGGGTTTTAATGTGTTTCTACTTAGCATCTACCTGGCCTACTGTCTTTAGGTCTTTTCACATTTTGTGATCCCATTTAATGCCATCTTGAGGAAAAAGAAAGCAGTCTCAGGTATTATAGTATTATAGGATAGTAGAACAAAAAGGAAAATAGTTTAGTATGTAGATCAACACTGACTGAAAACACTGCTACCTTGCATAAACAAACCAAAGTAAGGAAAGTTTAAGCTCTGTATTAGCCCTGGACAGATATTTTTTGTCTGTAGCAGGTGTAGCACTTAAAAATTTTAACATTCTTCATAAGAATGCCTTCAATAAAGCACCTCTCAAGTTAAAGTTAAATAAACAAAGAGCCATTTAATGGTAGCTCTTAATGCATGTTGACATAGTAGATAATGGCTAATTCAATATAGAGAAGCTAAAGAAAATCAGTATAAGCATGATGCACGATCTGGAAAATGCACCTTTGACTTTCTACTGTATAACTTTGTACCATGAAAACTTGAGGAACTCTTATTTGCAAATAAATTAAAAAGAAAAAAGACCTTATTTTGACTTTAGCACTACCATGTCTTTACTCTCTAGTTAGACTTTAAGTCATCAAAGTACTTAATCAAAGCCCTAAAGTTAAGCATAATAGTGTTAAGCAGATGCTTCAAAGTAAGCCAGCTTGCCATTGTGTTTTGTTCAATTGGAAATGGATTATCATGTAGCTTGATGTAATATATCATGATCCTTCAGTTAAGACACGCAGTGTGTGACACTTGTACCTTTGCTATGTGGGGATAAACAGCTGTCCAACAGAGTTTTTGCACCAGCTGCATCCCCTGGCAAAAGTGCCCACAGATGGAAAGACAACTAACACTTTCTACTTCAGCCAAGGTCTTCCTTCCACCCCTCAGTGGTGTCATCAAAGTGATCTCTACTAATATAACCACCAGGTTGAGCTAACTCTCAGCTTTTTCCTTTTGGCATCAACCTGCAGTCATAAGTGTAATTTTGGGCACGCTGGGGCTGGTGCAAACCAGCTGCCCCATGTACTAATAGCCGTTACCAGAAAGGTAAAGAAGCAGCAGAAAATGTCAAAACACTTCATGGCTGAACAATTGCTGTAGGTTTAAGGGTACAATATTCCACATCCTAGGTGTATGATAAAATCCATTAGAGGTAGTTTTACATATGGTTCACTACATATCCAAGCCACAGAACAGACATACCCTAAGTACATGGTATTGAAAAGGATTAGGGAACAAACTGCTCCCTAGAAGATGAGAAACATGAGCTGCAATAATGAAAATCATAGCTTAAATAAAACCAAGCTGTTGTGGGCCCAACCCAGCATCCTTTCTCTGCTAACAGCCAGTGCCAAAGTCAGTGGGAGAGCTTGCTTTTGCAAATATGGAAAGATCATGTCAATTCCTTCCAATAATAGTCATTACTCTTTAAAAATATGTGAAGTGTAATAAAAAAGCAAACAGTGTTTGAAAGCTAGTGTTACTTTAACCCCCAATGTAGGAAATTTGGATGCTGTATATTTCTTCAAATAATAAAATTGATAATTTTTTCACTCTATAAAATAATTAAATCACTTGGTAAACTTTCATATTTACTTTCTTTTTTCTTGTTTCTGACCTGAAAATCTACAAGCCATTTGTTTAAAAAGCTCCACAACATTCCTTCACGTGTTCTTCCATTACTGTGAATTCAGGCACAACAACTTTGTGCTTTTTCAAGAGCCAGCAGTACAGGTATATTTATGCATCTGCCAACATGTCAGGGTATAGGTTCTGTCCAGATGAAGAAAGAAGCATAACATGTAGGATAAACCCATTTCTCCAGGCCTAAAATCTTCACTTATTTTCCATCGTTTAAAGAAACTTGTTTCTCTCCCTAATGTTTTTAATGATCTCAATGTTCTTTTGTTAACACATACACAAAATCTACGAATACTTCAGACCCCTGAAGGCTTCCTAAAAGGAACATTTTATTTAGCTTTCCAATCTTCTCATATTCCTCTTCATAAATTCTTTAGGCACGGTCGTTGCCAAAATTTGTAATGTGTACATTTCCAGCTGCAGATTTAAACTATCTTTAGGTTGATAAATACTTCATGAAAGACACTGCATTTAGGAAAAGTTGATATACACATTGGTACATATTTCTGATCATTAGTTTCTGTTTTTCAACTTCTTTGTCTTCCAGAGGTGCAAAGTTGCTATTTTAAGCATGTGTTACAGCAGGTTAGCCACATGCTGCACTAATTTCTAGCTCTAACAAGTATATGTGTGTGGCAGTTTTCTCCCACTTGGATCTTTTCAATCATGCTATACTTAACAATACAACTTTAAAGTATGATTGGAAACAGAAGATGTATACAACCAAAGTCTCGTTCAGACTAGATTTGCTGTAAAATGGTGCTTGTGAAAATAGATATTTTCATTATCTGCCAATATATGTGAACAGTGCATCAGAATGTGTGTCCCATGCTAAGAGTCTTGAAACATAATTTAATCAAAGATGACTGTCAGAACAAACTCCTCGGGAATATTTTTTGAACATGTTTCTTAGGCTGCATGTACCATTTTTTGCAGTCACAGGCAAGATAAGATAACCAAATTTTACTGTTAACTTTTCTAGATTTTAACAATGAGGTGAGAAGTAAATATAAATGTCATAATTTCTTTAAACAGTGCTAATAGTAATAAAATTACTTTTTTTAAACAAAGCATTATACATTTCTATAAAAAGCCTCAAAAGAAGCAAAAAAATTTATACCTCATAATTGCAGAGCCCCTGTATATTTCCATTTTTTTTGTAAAATGGCAGTATATTGTCCTTGAAATCAATGAGATTTGCCCCAGGTGTCCTGTGAATTCTGCTTGTTCCTGAGGATCTGAGCTAAAGCACTTAGTTTGGGAACTTAGAAAGCTGAGTATCATATGACTTCAGTATTTTTGGCTTCCGTTTTGTTGCCTGGACCAAACAATTTAAGGAAGTAAACCACCTTGGGAACAAATTTTACCCTATTAAGACTTCTTTTAGCTCACATATTTGCTAGACTAAACTACCTTACTTCTAGTGCTTTATTTTCAGAAGAGCCAGTAAATGTGGCTGTTACTTGTGTTATTTTCCAGATTTATAGCTTGAGCTATTATGGTCTGAAACATTTTCATAAAGTATTTGTCTTGCTATATTGACTATCATAAATGCTTTGATACAGTATCATACTTAAAACAATATTTTAGGTGCCATTATTGACCATAGAACAGAGATGTTAATATAAAGAATGCTGCATAAAATGAAATAGATTATGAAGGAAAATAGAGTTTCACTGTTGGTTGACATCTTAAGTGAGGAAATTTCTTACATATTTTATTGTGAATGTGTTCGTAAATCAGTTTCTGCTTTCTGTAATTCATGAATTGCTGCTAGAACAAAAAAAGTCTTTGCAAACAGACAATACAAAATTCTTTGCCAATGAAGAATTGCTGCAGCTTGTTTTTATGTAGATTATTGTTTCCCTTGGCAATTTTTTTCTTTTTAATATTTTTCCACTGGTTGTTGAATGCAACTTCTTTTACACAAGTGCCATAACTTAGGTCCAAAGTGAAAAGCTCTGAAACTTAGAAAAGACAAAAACATCTTTACTTTGTTATAATTCATTAACTTGTTTCAAACATCTAAAATGTTGATTGGTAAATATATTTGGGTTCAGATTTTTGCTGTCAGACTAAATTAAAGATTGTCTTCTATTTTCTACATCACCTTTTAATGTTAATATATATTTTTAAACTACATAAAGTCAAAGATCTCTAATTAAATGTGACACATATGTTCTTGTTGAACAAGGACGTATTATTGCTTTAAAAATTTATGATCAAAAATCTTTTGGAGAGCTCTTTAAGATGTTATAGCTTATATTAAGAAATGGATCAACGGTAGTGGCTTTTGACTTTTAATTTTTTATGAGCTCAAAGCTGAAAATTCAAAAGTTGAGATTATATATATTTTCATAAACTTTCACCAAAGTCAGGAAATTCATACAGATCATTACAGCCACTACTGTAACTCAGTCTGAAACATTTATTTCATACTTTATTGGGTACTTTATAAAACTCCTATGCTTTTAAAAAGTAAAATCTGTATATAAACCAGAATTGTAATTTCAACTCAATATTTTCAAACATAATTTTGGACTGCTGTGTGATTTATATTTCAGTAGCTATCATATTTGAGCTGTCATGGAAGTCAGGTGAAGTTCCCAATGACTGGAAAAAGGGAAATATAACCCCCATTTTCAAGAAGGGGAAAATGGATAAACTGGGGAACTACAGACCAGTCAGCCTCACCTCTGTGCCTGGCAAAATCTTGGAGAAGATTCTCCCGGAAGGCATGATAAGACACGTGAAAAACAACAAGGTGCTAGGTGACAGCCAGCATGGCTTCACTAAGGGGAAATCCTGCCTGACCAATCTGGTGGCCTTCTATGATGGGGCTACAGCACTGATGGACAGGGGTAGAACAATTGATGTAATCTACCTGAACTTGTGCAAAGTGCTTGAGGCTGTCTCATATGACATCCATGTCTCTAAGTTGGAGAGACATCAATTTGATAGGTGGACCACTCAGTGGATAAAGAACTGGCTGGATGGCCACACACCAAGAGTTGTGGTCCATGGTTCAATGCCCAGCTGGAGACCAGTAAGGAGTGGTGTCCCCCTCCCTCAGGGATGGGTGTTGGGACTGGTCTTGTTCAATACCTTTGTTGGTGTCATGGACAGTGAGATTGAGTGTGTCCTCAGCAATTTTGCCAATGACACCAAGCTGTGTGGTTCAGTTGATATACTGGATGGAAGGAATACCATCCAGAGGGACCTTGACTTGCTTGTGAGGTGAGCTGATGCCACCTTTATGAAGTTTAACCATGCTAAGTGCAAGGTCCTACAGCTGAGTGGGAGCAATCTCAGGCACAGCTATAGGTTGGGTACAGAATAGATTCAGGACAGGCCTGTGGAGAAGGCCTTGGGGGTGTTGGTTGATGAAAAAATGAAAATGAGCTGGCAGTGTACGCTTGCAGCCTAGAAAGCCAACCGTACTGTGGGCTGCATCAAGAGGAACATGACCAGCGGGAGCATGTTGCTGTGGAGGGACTCTTCAAGAGGGACTGTAGTGGGAGCACAAGGGTAACGGGCTCAAACTTAAACAGGGGAAGTTTAGATTGGATATGAGGAAGAAATTCTTTACTATAAGGGTGGTGAGGAACTGGAATAGGTTTCCCAGGGAAGTGGTGAATGCTCCATAGCTGGTGGTGTTCAAGGCCAGGTTGGACAGAGCCTTGGGTGACATGGTTTAGTGTGAGGTGTCCCTGACAATGGAGGGGGGTTAGAAATAAATGATCTTAAGGTCTTTTCCAACCCTAAGTATTCTATGATTCTGTGATTCTATAACTTCCAAGACACTGAATCAGAAAATGCTCAAGAAGGTATTGAAATTCAGTCTAGAATCCATACTTATGCATTTATTTTTCCAGAACCTTAGATTTGGAGGTCATAATGCATCAATTTGCTTCGCACAATAAACTTCATTTTGGCTGAAAGAATATATCAAGTCACATAATCCCAGGCACACCTACAGGCTGTTCAGAGAAGAGATTCAGAGCAGCCCTGTGGAGAAGGACTGGGAGTGTCTATGAAAAATGAATATGAGCCGACTTCAGTGTGCTCTTTCAGCCTAGAAAGACAGCCATACCCTGGGCTGCATCAAAGACTGTGACTAGCAGGTCAAAGGAGCTGATCCTGCCCCTCTGCTCTGCTCTCATGAGACCTCACTTGGAGTATTGGGTGCAGTTCTGGTGTTCTCAACAGAAAAAGGACATGGAACTGTTGGAACAAGTCCAGGGGAGGGCCAAGAGGATGATCAGGGGGCTGGAGCACCTCCCATATGAAGACAGCTTGAGAAAGTTGTGGCTGGAGAAGACAAAGTTGTGTGGAGACCTCATAGCAGTCTTCCAGTATCTGAAGGGGGCCAATAAGGATGCTGGGGAGGGATTCTTCATGAAGGACTGTAGTGAGAGGATGAGGGGCAAAGGTTTCAAACTTAAACAGTGGAAGCTTAGATTAGATATAAGGAAGAAGTTCTTTACTGTGAGGGTGGTGAGGCACTGGAATGGGTTGCCTAGGGAAGTTGTGAATGCTCCATAGCTGGTGGTGTTCAAGGCCAGGTTGGACAGAGCCTTGGGTGGCATGGTTTAGTGTGAGATGTCCCTGCCCCTGGCAGGGGGGGTGGAACTAGATGGTCTTAAGGTCCTTTCCAACCATAATTATTCTATGATTCCATAATCATCCCATGTAACTTCTTATTCTCAAGCATAAACAGATTAAGACCATACACTCGACTCTTTTCATCAGTGATAATGCTTTGTTGGGTGGTTGAGCTTTGATTTAATTAACTGATTTTTGATCAAGAGCATGAAGGGAGATTTTGGTCTACAAAATCTATCCAACCTTTCTTGCTCTGCCAAGAAATGTTGGGTTAGATGATCCTTGAGGTCCTTTCCAACCTGGTATACTATGATTCTATGAAGCTCTAACAACAAAATCACAGCTTTTACATTGCCTAAAGAGCTGAAGATTACTCTGTCTTTCAAATCCGTGGACAGAAAACTCTGATGTACTTATCTCTTTCCAGGCTATATGGTGAAGTAAATTCTCAGAATTCTTAGCTGTTGAGTGAACTGCTTTAAACCAACAAAAGTTTCAGGCAGCCTCTATGAATAAATAGATATTTGCTTTGCCTGAATGTGGGGCTGAACTCAGTTCAACAGAAACTTTAGAAATGAGGGCATAATTTGCATGTAGATTGCACTGTATCAATCATAATTTTGTAAGAAGCAGTGGAGCTGTCTTATAGCTATGATTAGGGACTTTTCCACTTGTCTGCCAAAAGTGTAACAAAACTATAAATGTGTCATCATCTTCAAGTGCAATTTTGCATTCCCTATGTAGGTCTTAGGAAATCAATAAAAATAGGAAATAGTTGTTCTATGTTTACATAGGAATGCTAACATACCAGCTTTAAATCCTTTTAGGAAAGTTGTGCAAGTTAAAATTATCTTGTTCAGATAGAATATATGTCACATTATTGCTGAGTTTTCCAAGGGATTCCTCTAATTACATTATGTGGGTAGAAGGGTAAGGTAGATTCTGGTGAAGTAAAATCAGTACATGATTCTGAAAGTGGGTGTCTCCTATAAAAATGCTGCTAGTGGCTAATCGTTTCAGGCTGCAAGTATTTAGGAATACCTAATTGAAAATATTAGGGGCTGATGAATCCACTATTCAATGAACATGAGGCCATTGTGACTTTATGTTTGCGTGACTGTCCTTGGCTGCCCACGAGCTTCTCACCAGCGGCAAAGGTGTCCATCATTCTCTTTGGATAGACACAAGAAAGTGATTGCAAGAGTCACAGAATCATAGAATCATAGAATAGTTAGGTTGGAAAGGACCTTAAGACCATCTAGTTCTAACCTCATTGCCAGGGGCAGGGACACCTCACACTAAGCCATGCCACCCAAGGCTCTGTCCAGCCTGGCCTTGAACATCACCAGCTATGGAGCATTCAAAACTTCCCTAGGCAACCTATTCCAGTGCCTCACCACTCTTACAGTAAAGAATTTCTTCCTCATATCCAATCTAAACTTCCCCTGTTTAAGTTTGAAACCTTTGCCCCTCGTCCTCTCACTACAGTCCCTCATGAAGAGTCCCTCCCCAGCATCCTTATTGGCCCCCTTCAGATACTGGAAGACTGCTATGAGGTCTCCACACAACTTTGTCTTTTCCAGGCTGAACAGCCACAACTTTCTCAATCTATCTTCATACGGGAGGTGCTCCAGCCCCCTGATCATCCTCTTGGCCCTCCTCTGGACTTGTTCAAACAGTTCCATGTCCTTTTTATGTTGAGAACACCAAAACTGCACGCAATACTCCAAGTGAGGTCTCACGAGAGCAGAGTAGAGGGGCAGGATCACCTCCCTCAACCTTCTGGACATGCTCCTTTTGATGCAGCCCAGGATATGGCTGTCTTTCTAGGCTGAAAGGGCACACTGAAGTCGGCTCATGTTCATTTTTCATAGACCAACATTCCCAAGTCCTTCTCCACAGGGCTGCTCTGAATCTCTTCTCTGAACAGCCTGTAGGTGTGCCTGAGATTGCTCCCACCCAGCTGTAGGACTTTGCACTTGTCATGGTTAAACTTCATCAGATTGGCATCAGCCCACCTCACAAATGTAGTTTACTGATTCTTCTCAGTCTGGCTATTTCTCTGCATGCTGATGGGCTTCTGTGTTTATGGTGATTAACTTTTAATCATATAATCTAATATACATTTTACATTTTTTTTTCCTTATATCATAGTTAATTTAATTTATAAAGAATAATTACCCTTCATGGTCAACAGCAGAATATAAATGTATGTTTCACCACAGATAATTCATAGACTTGCTTCACAGGGGTATATGAGCTGTTGCAAGTATATTTGACTATGGCCCTTATATCCAAGAGCACATTGTTCTTGTGTATTCTATTAATTTCGTTCCTATACTCCACTTATGAATAGTAGGGTTTATTTAATCTTTTGTACATATAGTCATGCTGCACTACCTTTGTGCCAAAAGTAAACAGAATTTTTTTTCTTTGGATTTGACGTGAGACCAATGGTGATTTTTGCTCTGTAGAATTCTCTCCATAATTTCTGTTTTATTCTTTGATAAACCCTAATGTTCTCAGGTGAAAAATCGTTACTTTTGTACTTGAACAATGGAAATTTTATCAAAATATTAATCAATTTCCACTACAAAGTCTTTGAGACTAATTTGACTAACAGTATTGAATAGTATAAAAACAATGACTTGGCTCAAGAATATTATTTGATAGTCTGTTAGGGTGGCAGATTAAAAAGCAAACAGACTTCATATGTTCCTGACAGTCTGCTACTAAGGAAATATGTTTCAACATTTAAGAATTTTTGAACCTTTTATATGTTGAAGGTTTTGTGTCCTGCTGATTTTCTGCTGTATCTTTTTTGCATGATGACATGTGTAACTGACTTTTGGGATGATGAATGATATCATGTTGGGACGCTCATCTTAAATCTTTTAGGAGATTCCTATCCATCAAGAGAGGCATGCAGGGAGTTATTTTAAATTGATCACAGTTCAGATGGATAGTATCAGAAACTGTACATAGAGTTAAGTTTTTACATTCTTTGCTCATTAATAGTATTTGTAAGGATAAGAGTAATTCTGAATCTCAAGTTTTAGGGAAAAATAAGCAAGGTTACTCTCATTTAAATACTGCAGAATCTGAAGTTTTTTGAACAAGCCTCCCTCTGGTCCAAGGTAAGATGAAATTTGGTAACGAGGTTAATGGGCCCCACAAGGACAACCGGATCTTCAAACCACAAACCTTGCAGTCTGCAGCAATGAGTTAACTTCCCACAAAGAAATATCTTTCTTTCACCCCATACAATTAAGTTTTGTAAAGTGCTATGAAACCACCATGACTAAAATACAAAAGGCAGGAAATGATTTTACTTTGTGTAAGAATAAATGATATGATTTAATCTTTAAAGGATGAAAGAGTTTCTAATTTCTCCCTTACCCCCTCCCCACCCATATGAAAGTGGTATTTTCTTGTGATGGAGATGTTTCATAAGACCATACTGGTCTTCCAGTAAATATGGAAAGAAAAAAAAAGTCATAATAATAGGTAATACGGGACTCTCCCTCAACCCTGAAAGTAAGTCCTGTGATGTAAGTGTTATGGTAGGACCATCAGCCTGTACAGTGCAATCCTATTACAGTGACTCATTAGCTTTTCCTTTGTATTTCAGCACCCACTTCACAGTCATTAAGGAACAGACTTTCTAACATAGGTAATTTTGACATGGACTATAACATTAACATTTTCATTACACAGTATTTAGTGTCTATATGTTACACACATATATACTGATATACACAGTAATGTATAGAACAGTGCATCACTATAGGCTAATTTTAGTATTTTTATAAAGAATGTATGCTTTGGGAACTTTATTTATTTTTCACTGTATAGCATTAAGTCTGTGTATTACTGCATATCATAAATGTGTTTCATTTAACATGTATATGGTTTCAGTTCACTTTATTGCAGAATATGAATTATAAACCAAGTAGCACCTCATAAGATTGAGAAATAGAAAATATTGAAGAAGTTAGATGCTTTCTGGAGTATATTTAGGAAATTCAACTACATAAATTCTCTTTTGTCCTTAAAATGTTTAAAAGGACACAGTGGTTATAACTTGTAATTGTGTCCCTTTTTTCTTGCAATAAATATGCCAAAGTTAAAAAATCTGGTAAGGTCTACTAAAACGAGAATTTCTATATATGCAAGGGGATTCTAGTGTGAGGTGTTCCTGCCCATGGCGGGGAGGTTGGAACTTGATGATCTTAATGCCTTTTCAAACCCTAACTATTCTATAATTCTATGATTCCACAGTGTTTTAATAGCTGCAGTGTGCCCTAATGAAGTCCTTCAATAGAGGCAGAGGGGAAGCTAAAAAAACATTAGCACCTATAAAATGTTTGTCAAAAATATGAGCTGAAGCATAAAAGCAAATAATTTGTCAGGAAGAGAGTAGATTATTAAGAATGTAGAGAGAAGACTAAATGTCTTCAGGGCAAAAGAGAAATCAGCAATTTTTGCACTGTTATGAATAATGAAGTGATTCTTGGAGCAAAGAAATGTGTAAAACCAAAAATGAAATATAGTAAAGCAACAGCTAATGGAAAGGGCTTGGAAAACTACAAATATTTTAAAAGAGCAGATGAATGCAGAAAATAAAGCTAATCAAACAAAGAAATTAAATTATATCTAGACATAGTTAAAAAGCAAATAGCTAAAGAAGAAATAAACTTCAAGAGAAGACTGATCTAGGAGATAAAATTTGAGTCCCCTTGATTTTTCCAACTTACAACTGTACACAGACAGATTTGGAATGAACCAAAATGCTTCTTCTGAGCTTAAAACACTTCTCACTTTTGAGACGACTGAGATTAGCTTTTATCTGAGTGGCACAAAAATGCCCTTGGCTCCAGTTAACATTGTTGAAAACTTGAATCCAATGATCTGAAATTTGGAAAAAGATTAATTATTATTCAGGTCTTTTTGTAGAATTTTTTTAGTCAGAGAAAATATTTACTGTTCCATTCTCACTTGTTTTCATTAATATTTCCCCTGGAAACCTGGCCAGAACAGAACTCCTAATTACCTTTGTTGGCCAAAGTGTTGAATAAGACAGGCTTGCTGAGGCTTCAAGAACTAGAAAGAGATGTGTAGAAACATAGAATAAATTAAATATTCTGTTAGTCAAAGAGTTACAGCAAAAGTTGTGAAAATTAAATCAAGAGCCAAAATTATGCAGGATTTGACAGAAAAAAAAGGTTAAGATCTGCAATAATGAGATTAGTTAGAAAGTTTTATTTCCTATTTTCTCTGTAGAAAAGAACAGTTTTGGAGGGGAAAGGTGTTTCTTATTTCTTTGTGATGAAGTGATGAAGAATTCATGACAAAAAATTCTCATCTAGGAAATTATGTATAAAAAATATGCACTCTTGTCATTATATTTTGTCGCCAATATTTCATCATGAAAAGGAGACAGTGAAGACTAAGGTTGGTTAGGCATAGATAAAAGAATTACTTATGCAGAGATGTATTTTGATTGAATGAGAAATGTAACTGAAGAACAGATTTTCAAAAGTACAGAATTTCTGGTTTTGGAAGATTTATAAGCCTTTAATACTTTGATGACTTCTATGTTGCAGACTTTAAATTGGATGTAAGCTTAGTAAAATGTTGAATTGTCTATTACAAACTGGAGCTACTGACCGTTAACCCGCTGCATATTCATGGTGAATGTGAGGCTAAGTATGTCAAAAATATTCAACTTAAAGTTCCTCTTTTCATATATGTGAAGACATTTGTATTGTTTTTCATGAGTACTGTGTTTAGGCCCTATATCTGTAAAGCAGTTTAACATGGGATTCATCTTCTCTAAGTTGAGCCATTTTATTTGAGTCTATCACTGGGCCACTCCAATACTGATTCATCCCCTTCTGAAACAGGAATCTTCAAGGAGTGGAAAGAACCATCCATTTTAGTCTGGTCATGCCGTCTCCCTTATCTCTTACTGCTAGGGAACCTGGGCCAATGATGATGAAAGTTCAGTGAGATTTATATTACCCTCAAGCATTTACTGAATTCTTTGTGTCACGTTTAACACAGGGTTCTATAAAAAAGCAAAAAGACATTCCATGTGGTTTCTACACTCTGCTGGGTGTAAGGGTAGGATAGCTCTCTAACAGAGGTAGTGACAGTTCAGGGCAGCTCACCAGGTTCAGTGTAGACCACCATCTGAAAAAGCACAGTGCAGCTTTGTACTGGTGGGGAAATTACATAGCCACTCGTTTCTAAATACAGATTTCTAGACCTTCCACCAAGTATTATCCAATAAGAATCAGTAAAGGCAAATAAATTCATAGTAGTTCAGTGGATTAAATTAATGGGCATTGTGGGGAGTGAAGGTGATAATATTTGCATGAAAAACAGTTTGGGAATGAGCTCTGAGGCCTTGGTGCTTGACAAGCCCTGGGGCAATGAGTTGGGGTATTGAAGGACAGGAAATGTGGAAAAACAAGCCTTGGAGGGATGGGCCAGGATGTAGTTGTGATAAGAGTCTCAGTTGATGATGTGGGGTTTGTAAAAGGGTTTGCAACACTGTGATTGGACTATTTACCAGGAGAGTTTAACTGGGGAAAATGAGATTGAATGTTGCATGTTTGTGCAGGTTGGTAAAGTACTGAAAAGGGGGATAAAAAGGGCTTGGTAGTAATAAAGTTGGATTTGAGTTGTAATAAAGTTGGATTTGAGTCTCCTCCTCAACTTGAGTCCGTGTCGTGAAATGCCACAAGTCAATTCTGCATTGTTTGTTTACTGTATACATAAGTCTATCTTAAGATTATTAAAACAGCCTCTTACATTTAAGGAAACATCAAGGTTAAATTTACTTGTGTAAAGATAACTGTCTCATGAGTATATATGTGATATGCCCTTTGGCAGAAGCAAAATTAGTCATTTATTTAGAAACCACAGGGTATTTCAAGTGAAAAAGAATGTCTCTTATATCCTAACTTTCAGAGATCATAATTTACAGAGAATTTTTGCTGTGTACTATCAACATTTCAAAAATCAGACTGACTAAAATAACAACTCTATTATATTACCACTCTTTTGGCCATTAACAAGTTTGAATTGTAGATTAATTGTTCAGACATGTCTACCAGTGCAAGCAGCCACCTATTTACTGTCTATAATCAGAGGTTATTATTCTTTATGTGGGCGAGATAAATGAATGCTCATGCATTTTGCCACTGCAGAAAATGATGAAGCACAATACAAACTCAAACTATGCTCCTCATTTCCTCTCCAACTTCTTATCTCCTTCAAGGTTCAAGTGGAACCTTCCAGATCCTGCTAATTCCACTTTATCATCTCCCATTTTTCCCCCTTAGCAAAGTCCCTTGCCTCTTTCTACCAGCCACATTTCCCCTGTATATAGGTGTGACAGCTTTGTTCCCACAGTTGTCTCTGCATGAAATTCAAAAGTCATATTTAATTTTTTTCCTACCATTTTGAATGCTTAAGGCAAGACCTTCTCAAAAGAAGAGATTATAAGATTTAATATAGTCACACAGAGTTATTCTCAGACTTATTCTCAGCCTGTTACAGGTTTTCTCTCTTTTTCATTAATCTGAAAATCTAGGTGTGTCTGAAACCTTCAGAGAAATGATGCAATCTATGGCAGATATGTGGAAGTTCACTTAAAATACTAGGTTTCTCAAAACTGCAAACAACTAAACGCAAGGTTCATGATGGAAATTACATGATGCTCTTAATAAGAAGAGGTGTTATACCACCCCTAAATGTGAAAGGATGTGAACTACATTTACGCTTTAAAAGTACACTTCCTGAAGTAACTGCAAAACAAATCTGTTCTTGCGTCATCTAGACCATCTCTGCTTTATTTGGTGCTGCAATTGCTCTGAGAGGTTTCCAGAATCCATGTTTCCCTTTCACCTGACTTCACAAAACACACTAATCTTGCAGCCAGTACTCTGGCCACACATAAGCAGAGATTTACCACCGAGAATACTTTTTCCTCCAAGAACAGCACACAGTATGTGGCAAGCTTCCTGTCTAGTCCCACGGCTTTTGCTATTTTGGACTGGCATAAAAGGTTGTTGCAGAAGGGTTCTGCTCATGAGCTGTCTTTTGTCCTGCTGCCATTTTCCTTTGACTAACTTCAATCTGAACTTGTTCCATGCTGAATGCTTTATTACCAACCAGGGTTTACAAAAATAGCATAAAAAGACTATTTTATATAGGGAAAATACACTCATGCTTCCAGTGTGCTTTTCATAAAATTCATAAGTCAGTAAGCAATTTCTGAAGCTATTTTTTATTGTAAATTGAAAAACTGTTATGTTTTTCAAAAGTACCTGGAGAACAAATAGATTCCTTTCACAAAAAATTTCTATAGCTCTTTGTTTGTGCATACCTAACAGATAACAGGGCAGCATAATCTGATACAAAGAGAAATGGGCTGAGAATTTTACCAGTTCTTACTCTACCTTCAGGTTGTTAAACAACTTTAGGGAAGAAATTTTTATTTTTTTTGTGCTTTAATTTCTCTTTAAAGTCACCTTGAAGAAATTAGAGCTTTAAACAAAAATTTGATAATGTTGAATGGTCAAACTGTGAGATTTGAGTGTCACAGATGGTGCATCTCATGTTCAGTGTGTAATTTATCACATGATAACATTTGCAAATGAGAACATCTTTAGCTGGCAACAGTCCTGTATTTTATGTGTGAGTGAGACATGAAAAGTAGATATTATTTATTGAACTTCCTTTATTCATATATGAGTAGTTTCAACAAAGAAGTTGCTCATTATGAGATCCCCTTAAGCCTGATGAATTTACTATCACCTAAGATGAAAAAGGGAGAGGAAGAAGTACTGTTATCTCATTTCAAGAGGTAGAGAGTTACTGGCTTAGACACACGGAAAAGTTCCCACAGAGATAACAAGTTGCTGAAGGGCAACCAACATGTTGTAACTGTCCCTTTGTGTTCTCTTGGTTTGCAGCAAATGTGAAGGAATTCACAGAATCCTTATCCTCTTTCATCACATATTTTGAGTACCAAAGAAATGTAAATCACTTCACACTTGTCACAGGCTAAGAGATTGAAGATAAACATTGCTGCAGATCAGCTATATTGAGTAACTCATTATGGTACCATGACTTGCCATGTGTCTATGACTTGAGACCTAGATTGACTTTCTGTGCCAAACACTGAATCTACACTTCCTGAGCCTTGCTTCCATGTCTAATCTAAAGACAAAATCAATATCACTTATACATTTTTCCAGTGCCAGCCATGACAAGAGTAACTCAAGAAAGCCTCACTCTAAGGTATAGCTGGCCTGATGGGGGAAAAAAGAAAAGATATTGAATGTATTGAAATAACTAGATGTGCAGCCATCATTTATAGACTCCAGAAACTTGGATATTTGGATAAGTAACTAATGTTTGGAATACTTTTCAGTGAAAATAAAGTTGAAACTTTTTTAAGTTAGCCAGTTCCCATCGCTATTCATTATTATGAATAAGGTGTTATTTCAAACAGTTCTTTAGTTGGCGAGATTAGTATTGCACCTAATAACACACCTTGAGGACAAGAGAAAAATTCTAGTAAGCCATTTGCAGCAGTTGCTGAGTTTTAGTCTGGTCACTGTGATTTTGAAATCGTTACTTCCATATGCCTCGTGTTCCTTTTATGATTTGTGTGAAATAAAGGCTTTTGGTTTGTGTTTTTTATTGTGTTTTTTTGTTTTGTTTTTTTTTTTTTTTAATAAAATATCAGAATAGAGTTTGACACTGGAAAGAAAAACTAGGATAATTAATACTCAGTCACAACACCAGCATAATCAATTACAATTTTTCTTCTTTCGTGACTCCTGGATCAATCAGAGGTCCATTTTCTGTGTAAGATCCAAGACACAGACCTTTATGCATTTTACTCTTTATCATGGGTAAAATTTGTGTCATATTTGTTATGATTGTATATTTTCCTCTTTCAAGAAGACTAGACAAGACAGAAACACCTGGGTACAAGTACTACAAACTTCAGAGGGTGACAGGAGAAAGCTTGCAAAAGTAGGACTAGGAAAATGTGACTCAGAGTTGACGAAGGTGCTGTGAAAAACAAGGACTGATCAGCCAAGGTTTAGAAGAAACAAAATAAAAAACCGCCTAGGAAATAGAGTCTGCACAAAGTTTAAGGCATTTCAAAGATCACCAAGTTATCTACAACATTGTGTGAAAGTCAAGTTCTACCTGCAAGGACACATGGGGGAAGTGGAAGTTGCTGTATAAATATTTCTCACTTATTTTCTGTGTTTCTTGGATAAAAAGAGTTCTAAAATGAGTCTCTATATAAAAAGAACTCACAAATTCTAGTTCTCTCTTTTATAAAAATATCTTTTATTGATTTTAAAATCCTTATGGTCTTCTTTGGGGAGATCATTATAAGACAAAAGTATATTCTTAAGTACATCTATTGCCTCATTCAAAAGAAAGTTGCTTAAAGTCTCAATGTAATTAATATTTTATTTGCAAAAATATCTTAAAAATGCATTTCAGATGTAAATGTGGATCATACTGATTTAGCAAGAACAAAGACAGCTAATTGATCCCAGTTGCAATGAACAGAATTTCTCTTCCATCATTTCATGCTTGCTTTTGTGATTACCCAAAAGTTAAAATTTCACATGTGGCATAGATCTGTATTTGAGCAAATGAGTTCTGTTAGCACAGTCATTAGGGTTAAATTTATGTGAACGGGAGACCAGGAGCAGCCTACTAGTCCCAGTGGATTCCTTCAGTTTCAATTCACAATTTGTGTAAGTTATGATAACAGTCTAATTAGTGCTTCGGACGTACAGTTTTCCACTTGGTGGGTAGACTACAATGCCTCTTTCAGAAATTCTACTCATTATGTCTTATTAACATCAGGCAAGACAATATAAATCTTATTTCACAAGAGATTTATAAGAATGCCTGTTAAGAATGACCCTTAGGATTTTTTTCTGTGTTAGCTGGATATTTCTAGAATAGAGTGTAGTACCTAAAAATATAAATGTCTGAGAAAGCAATTTTTCTTCAAGTTAAAGTGCTTGGGGGAAAAAAAATAATGCTAATATTATTTCACCAAATGACTAATTAAAATGAAAGCATTTTAGCAAATGTATCTATAAAATATCTTTGAAAAATTCTAAATGGCTTAACTGTAATTCATTCGCATTCACTCATGAAGCTGTACATCCTGGTTCTGGGGTGGTTTAGGTTAAAAGAATGGTCTTTTGTTGCATTCAAAAATGTTCTATATTTTTTTTTTAACTTAGAAATTAATTAATCAGCAAAACTTTACTTTTCTCTTTTTAGAGAAGTAGATTTTGATTTTTCTTGAATTAATGTGTGCTCATTTTGATTACTAGAAGTGCTAAGCATGCTAGAATACAGCATGTCTAAATAAATGTTGAGAAAAATTCAAAATCCTTAAGATATCTCTATCTCGTATAGTGAAAAAAGAAATTGGAAAATACTATTAATTCTGCTCTGACAGAGTCTGAGTATGAACAGTTGTCCTATGAGCACAAGTTTCCCATGCTACAAGACTAAGACTACAGGCTCCTTCCAAACCACAGCCAGAGGGCAACCCAGCATGTAGCTGATGCTCCGTTGGGAGTCTGAGCCATGACTTGGTAGAAATCCCATAGCTAGATCTGGAGTACAACCAGCTGGATCTAGGAAAAGCTGTACAGAGAATAATTTTAGTATAAAGTATGGTAATGGTTCATTTAGCATAAGTTTCTACACTGTTATTTTGGGTTTTGTTGCTGTAGATGACCAAATCTGAACAGCATTAATTGCACTGTATATGCTGTCATGCCATGTGATTAAGTTTTGTGTGAATATGAAAGTAATGGGTCTTTTTATTTCACATTGCATTGACAGGACAATGCACATGATTTGGCAAGTTCACTATTCATGGAGCATATTCTATAGTCAATGTGAACTATACAAGTATTCAAACCTCCAATGCAGTGAAAAATCCCACAGAAAGTGTTTGGTATTTCTTTTCAGGAGCAAACATGATTCCTGTTCACTGCAGAACATTATGTATGCCTCCATTGTTGTTTGCATTTTTAGTTTCAGCAAAACTATATATGTTTCTGCATGAAAACCCAGGTTAAGACGCCTTTGTTATGTCCACATGGGCTAATGACTCATGCTGCACTTTAGGAACAAGCCAGTTTTCAGACCTTGATCACTGTCAGCTGAATAATGATGTGCAAAGCCAAAAAAAAAGTAAAAAGAAAAATAAGGT
>JASSUY010038508.1:0-17243 GCA_032466535.1 Forpus xanthops | reverse complement strand
TTCAGATATTGGAAGGCTGCTATGAGGTCTCCACGCAGCCTTCTCTTCTCCAGGCTGAACAGACCCAACTTTCTCATCCTATTTTCGTACAGAAGGTGCTCCAGTCCCCTGATCATTCTCATGGCCCTCCTCTGGACTTGTTCCAACAGTTTCATGTCCTTTATATGTTGAGGACACCAGAACTGCACACAATACTCCAAGTGAGGTCTCATGAGAGCAGAGTAGATAGTTTCGCCCTATGATGTTGTGTTCACTATGCTTTGTAGTGAATCTACAATTGCCATGTGCATTTTATCTGAAGAGAGAAATGAGCCACCTTTAACTCAACTGCCAATCTTAAAACAATATATACAAAGGTACTGACAAAAAAACCCAAGGATTTTCACTTTCTGCATTCTTGTATTGATTCAAATGTTAATCATTTAGCAGCAGTTATTCAGTCTACTCAGAAAAGTACGTGGTTGCGTTTTGGGTTGGTTTTTTGTTTGAGTTGGTTTTGGGTTGTTTTGTTTTGCCCCCCCCCCCCCTTTTTTTTTAATGTTATGAGGCAGTTACAGACTGCCTTATAAATCAACCATGAATATTTTCAACAAAATGCAAAGAAAACATAGAAGAGTGTGTAGCTGGTGATAATTGATGAAGCTTGCACAAATTTGCCACCAAGAGATTTCTCATTCAATTGCAGCAGCCAATGATTCACCTAGTTTCAAGTACCTGAAGGTGCATCTCTGTGACTGGCTTTAAAGTAAAGCCACTGACAACAGAAATGTCTCCCATGCCCACATTCCTGCTTTTTTCCTGACCTCTGTGTGGCTGTACAGCTATAATTTTGACGCAAGGGAAGTATTGCAAATGTGGCCATGAGCCAGGACAAAAGCACGGCTACCATTTTTGGCAGCAACATGCTGCTAGATCAGCTCAAACCACTTGTGAAATTGCAGCTTGAATTAGAAGCCTAAACTGTTTATGTACTACAGAAAGACTCCTTCAGAAAGTGGTTCAAAGCAGGAAATCAACTAGGTCTTACATGAATCAATGGCCTGATAACAAGGGCAGGATGACCTCGCAGACTAGGACGCATAACAGATTGCTGTGGTGGATAACGTACCTACGTTAGCTGCAGCACCAAACACTAACAACAGTTGTTTACTCAGGAACAAGAAACAGCAGATATGAAATATCACTTCACAGCTACTGTACTGGTAATTTATGATTTGAAAAGAAATATTTATATTTCAAAATCTAGTAATGATTGTAGATGAATTGTGTGATTAAATCTACAGTAAAAAAAAAATCAGAGGTTGTATTAAAAAGGCAACAGAAAGTCACCTACCTTGAACACTAAAACTACTGGCATCATAATACCCTTTCCAATCTGGAAATATACCCCCTTAAATTTCATTATTCATATATTCTTACAGATCCTCTTAGCTTTTATCAAGAAGTTTTCGTTGTTTCAGCTTCCCTACTATCTCTCCCTTTACCTTAAAAAGAGAGCATAGAAAACAAAGCTTTGGTACCCTTTACTGATCCTGGCAGTATGTCAGGCAGCTAGCAGTCCAACTGAGTAAATGTCCAAGTGCAGCAAAATAAAGCAATTAAATGCATGGGTTGACCAGACATTCAGAAGCTTAAAAGGCTTTCAGTACCCTAGTTCCACTGGTTTGGAATACTCCTGCTGATGAGTGTTTGACAAACAGTAAAAGGCAAACTAACACCACTTCTGATCTTTTGCACAGAAAGGATTTGGAAACATTGATGGAGAGTACTGGCTGGGACTAGAAAATATTTACATGCTTACCAATCAGGATAATTACAGACTACTGATTGAATTAGAGGACTGGAGCAACAAGAAGGTTTATGCAGAATACAGCAGTTTCCGCCTGGAACCTGAAAGTGAATTCTACAGGCTACGCTTAGGCACGTATCAAGGAAACGCAGGCGATTCCATGATATGGCATAATGGAAAGCAATTTACAACACTGGACAGAGACAGGGATATGTATTCAGGTAAGGAAATTAGTACATATGTAAAGAGAGAATATAATAGGTTAGATTTGTGATACCACCTTTAAAAAATGAAGCACAAAAAGAGCATGTAAATTCTGATAAAACAACTTTATTAAAAGACACTTCAAATCAATTATGATAGAAATTGCATTGACAGGGCCCCTGCAAGCCTCTACGCCTTTCAAAAATTCGATTTCTATCACCCCCATTGCAAGCACACTTGAGCAAGTTTTCTATTCAGCTCAATAACACATCTAATCACTTGCATGTGACTCTGTAGTCTGAATATATGTCCAAGTGATCTCTGAGAATAGTGCTCTGGCCACATAATAATGGAATTATTATATCCCGATGAACTGAAGCCTCTGAGCAGCACAAAAGGAGCTGCAATTGTGCACTGCCTTAAGTTACGTACCAATACTTGAGAAAAGGGCAGATCACTTTGTTTCATTCTCTCTGAAGGACAGTTTTTTGTTCATTTTGATTCTCTTATTCCAGCTTTCCTCTTACAACCCTAGCAGTGAAAGAAAGGTTGGGGAGTGTAGAACTTCAAGCTGCCTTTTTTTTTTTCCCAGCTGTCAATAACCATAAAGCTGGACAAATCTTGCAAACTCTTAAACAAGCCTGTAACAGTAAACACATAAGTTACAAGCAACTCTTTGTGGAACTGTGGCCCTGCGTGTTGCTTGGGACTGTATCAACTCAAATTGCTTCCACTGAAGTATTTCTAAACAGTACATACTCCAAGTTCCTTGAATATTAGCTCATGGATAAGCACTGCTGGTAGTCTACAGTTAATCTCTTTAGTTTTCAGCTGACACATGAAATAAGATGTCAATAATCCTCTCTCCAGGCAATGGTGGTTGTTACAACAGAATTTATAGTCTAGGTAGAAGCAGCAACTGCGATGACCACAACAGGTTATAAAGTACTCCAAAGTCCCCTCTAAGAATAAGCCAGAACGTGAAAGCATTTGCTAATCTCCATTTCTCCTCTTTAAAGTTCACCCATTTCTTTTTGTCCCACAGGCAACTGTGCTCATTTTCACAAAGGCGGCTGGTGGTACAATGCGTGTGCCCACTCCAACCTTAATGGGGTGTGGTACAGAGGAGGCCACTACAGGAGCAAGTATCAGGATGGAGTATTTTGGGCTGAGTACCGGGGAGGTTCCTACTCCTTGAAAGCAGTTCAAATGATGATCAGACCTATAGACTGAGGAAGAATATCCCACAGTGCTCAAGTGATCACATATAAACTTCTCGGTGCTTGAGTTCCAGAAAAATAAAGTATTACTTTTTAATCATTATTTTGCACAATCTGCTCCTGCAAAAAGCAGGTCTACAGTTTTCCTGTCTTTTTTTCCTTGTTGTGTTCCCCTCTCCTATTTTAGAAAGCTTTTCTACTGTGACAGACGGTGGTTTTTTCAAACACACATTCACAAAAGCAGATGTTTGTGCTTGCAAAACATATTTAACTTTGTTCGAGTCCAGCATACTTTATGTAAACAGTCATTAAAGCTGGTTAAAAAATCCAGATATATGACAAGATACAAGCTTTTTCCACTTAAAAAAAGCTTCTGCTTATTTCAGGTTAACTCAACCCTTAAATGTAAATATGTGAAATGACATTGTCTTGCTTTAATGTGAAAATTGATCAGTTATTTAACAATTTATTTAAAAATGTTGGTATTACTTTCAACGAAAATCTGACTTCATATTACTGGTCTGATTTCATATTACTGGTCTAAGATTTAAGATTTACTCCAAGAAGCTACACAAAAACTGAAAATACTCTAGCTTTGGCAGTAGAGGGATTTTTGCAACAAGAAATGATTTCAATATGAAGTGGTGAATTAAATATAAAATAAGATTCCTTAGTCATGTAGAGAATTCCTTGGGATCTGCATATCCTACCTTTTGTAAAATACTTAGGCAAATTATGTTCTTAACATAAGAAAAATTATTTGTATATAATTACTGATCAGCTTAAGACAACCAAATTGCTCGGTACTTTTTTTTACTTTCAACTGCAATACACAAAGAACTTACTTAGACAAAAATATTTCTTGATACTTTGAACTTAAATAGCAAAATTAAAAGTCCTGATAATAAAATCATGACTTGAGACTTGGGAGACCCCTCCCCTGCTCCAATTCAGAGTGACTGAGGTCTGAAGAAGTGTTCACGCATACTCATTAAGAGAAGGACCAAGTCACTGAACACTAGCCGTTTCCCTACAATACAGCTTTCTGCTGACATAATAAAACAAAGGTTAGAAATCAGCTCCAAGTGTATGCTTCCCAACACCCCAAACTTGGGCTGCTCTTATGACACACACATTTCCCTTACTCTGTATGTACATAAAACTTTTGATACTGTCTATATCAAATTTTCTACCTTCTATGTATCAAATCTCCACTGGAATTAATATGTAATTGAAGAAATTGACTAGAAAATGCTTTCCAACCTTTATCCAACAAAAGTCATACCACACTGCATCAAAACTTACAAAACCCAGAAATAAAATGTTTGCTTCAGGTGTCAGTTCTCAAAACTAAAGCTTTCTAGTATATAAAAGTTAATAATTGTACTTAGCCGCACAGCTTACCTAATTTAATTTGACATTACACAAAAGCTGAATATGCTGTTCTGAACTGTAATGAATGTATTTGTTTGGCACCTTGCATGTGTCTTCAGGATTTTAAAGAACTTTGCCCCTATTTAACACAGGAAACCCTAATAGCTAAAAGAAAAATATTATTGTGATGGTAAATTAGTTGATATCCATCATTGTGCAAAAATCTCTTTTGTAGTTCAGAGAGAAAATAGCATTCTGCTTTCAAAAAACATTCCCTGGAGTAGATAAAGCTTCACCGATAATATAGGGCTGCAAGGGTTGCAGTTAAATCTTTGGTTGGAGATCAAAGCCAACAACTCTCACCAATATTTAACTGGGGCTGCAGGAGTGGCTGGGTAGGTGGGGAATTAGTCCCAGTATATTCCATTCCCAAATACCAAGAATTTTATCTGACATAAATGTTTAAGATGATGATTATGAAACTTCTCTTCATATAAGGAATGTTTGTTACAAATATCGTACAGACCTCATTGAGCGTTCTATACAAATGCTTCGTAATTGCAAAGGCTTAAAATTCAGACTATTTATAATCTGTTTTTTTTTCCTATGGTAGGTGGACATAAAAGTAGCTCAGGTAAATTTAAAAGCTGAAAATGCCCTCCAGAACATTCCTTTAATGAACGCTTCTGACAGCTTTAGTTCATTCAACCGACAGATTTCCTCTCCTTGGAAGAGATCTTGTTTTACCACGAGGATCTCTTGCCTGCTACAAAAACAGTGGTTGTTTATTCAGCACAGTCACTGAAAGGTGTAATTTGCAGAAACCCAAAATAAAATTAGCTTGCACTCAGACTTTAAATTAAATCTTGTATATTAGACATGTAAAAAGTTGAGTCTTCCTCAATTTAAAGCTGTAGGATGACATTAGCTATACATTATTACAAAACAAATCCAGAAAGCTCAGGCTGTACACATGCTATGCTATTGAAAGAGAAGACTTATTGTATGTTGCTGATTTAAGATTACAAGGAGGGAAAGTATAGTATCTCTTCTTCAGGTTGGTTCATACTCTGTACAATAATTTACTACTTTAAAATGCTTATAACTCTATCAGTTATTAGCTTTCAGGTTGAATTTCCTAAGCAGGATAAATGACTTTAAAAGTTAAATGTTTTCACTCACTTTTTTTAGACGCATATTTTGTAGCATCAAGCTTACTGCACTGTATACTCAGCAGCAGTCTGCCTGGGAAGGATACAACTTTCACCATTCTTGTACTATCAGTCCAAATTTAACCAAACAGACCTTGAAAAAGTTTAACCTCTACTAAGTCTGAAACACAGTTTTCACATATATTTCCAAAGTCTGTTGCAATCATTACCACTGAAGTAGCTGAACTTCAGTAACCTGTTCTCAGCTTTTTTGTTTCTGGATATAACTCCTGAAAAACAGCTGTAACAAGTATTTCACAAGGTAGTTGTTAAATAAAAAACTTACTTCTCAAGAAGTGGCTCAATTGTGTCATTGTGCAATCTCAAATAATCAGAACTCCATGATAATCCTCCCTGTAAGAGCGAGTTTTTATTCTAAGGCAAAATGTAGCATTTGTTTGGCTACTTTAGTTGGCTCAGTGATGCAACAGTGACAACATAACCCACACTGTCTAAATGAGGACCAAATGCTGAACACTTTTATTGGTGTTGCACAGCTCTAAGCCCTTGCAGCTGACAATGCACTGCTCTCACACGCATTTCTAGAACTCTGAAAGCACATCACACCTACTGCTGCAAGGAACTGAAAAATATTTTTATTTCTCCCCCTTAGTTAAATGTGAAAGGACATCTTAACCTTGACCACAGTGAGTGAGCTATGGTAATAAGAAAACAATTCATACTTCTGCATCTCTACTCCCACTGCAAAGACTACACACAAAACCCCCAACACCTTATTTAAGTTTTATCTTAGAATGTTAAGACAGTCATGAAAAAACTCCACATGCACATTTGATATTTGGCTGCATAAGGGTAAACCTACTAGCCTCTAAATGGTAAAGCATTCATCCTTGAAACCGCAGCTGAAATTCCTTTATACACTCATTTTCCCCATGACCTTCCAAACAGAGTTCTTCACAACGAATGCCTTACTTCTCCAGAGGGGATTTGCAATGGCAAATGTAACTGTGTGGCAGGCTTGATTCTCTGCACTCTTCTAGAAAGCATTTTAGGGGAGCACAACTTCAGGATCTCTACATCTACCCAACCACACCCCCTTTTTAACCCTGAGAGGAAATGGACCTTTTGATTAATCCCCCTCCCTGGCATACACCACAGTCACAATCTTGAACTGCAGACTTTGGGTAGATTTTTCTACACCATTTAAACCAGGAATAACACTATGATTTTATACCAGCAACAGCAGAAAAAGATCCTTTCAGAAATTATAACCTAGTAACCTTAAAATAGAAATACAAGCAAATTAAGTTACTTCTGTTCCATATGACTCTTGCATTAGTAAAAATGCCTTGGGAAGGAACTTTTAGGAATAATACTCCCACAGATCTACTCAGGTCTTACTGGAGGGTAAAGCTTGAAATCGAATGAGAATAATTGGACTCAATAGCCAATCCTCTGAGATAGATCCAGATTTATCATGCCTGTAGTTTCAAAGCAATTTTGCTCTTTTTGCCAATTATTTAAATATTACAAATTAATTTTAGTGATAATGTACCAGTAGCTATGCTATTCCCTTGGAGTTTTAAAAAAGGCTGGAAGATATTCTTTATATCATCAGTAAGAACTGATACAATTTGAAACCAGGTTACAACACATTCTTTAAACACAGCATGTTACAGCAAAAAGCATTTCTTTATTTTTAAGTAAAAAAGAAACATACATTTCACTTCAACAAACTATCGAAAGTCAAAGCCTAAACTACTGTAAAAGCTAGGCAAGAAGTTGCTAATATATTGTGGAAAACATCTGTAACAGAACGAAACTTAAAACACTGTTTTCCAACATTTCACTTCTTTTTTTTAACATACACTTGCACACAGTAATGCAGGGTTTTCAAAGTAACAGACAAATACACCAAAGCACAAAGATTTCTCTGTACAACAGTAAGTACCAGAAAAATCATAATGGCAAGGGTCAGAGTATCATGAGATTGCAAAAAATCTGACAACAGATTGGCTTGGAACTTTTATAATTAGCAAAAAATACAATTTGAGTCTGGTTTCAAATTTCAAAAATCACGGCACACAGGTAAAAAACATCTGGAAAGCTAGAATCCACATGCCAGAACCATATACAGTGCATATATGCTATATGTGTACACATGATGAGAAAGCTACAAAATTACATGCTTAATCACATCACATGCTTGACTTTTTTGCCCCTTTTAATTTGGATCTAATTTTAATAGTTATGGCAATAAACAGGGTAGCACATGATATTATACCACGCAAGAAATTTTCACACCTGACCTTCAGACAAAATATGCTCATGATGCTTCTACCATTTTAGGCACAAATAATCACCAACATCTGAATATTTGAAATTACAGGAAATTAATAGCTGTTAAGATCATGTTGAAACTGACTGATGTTTCTGGGAGGGATGCAACAAGGATGCAAAAACTGAAGGCAGAAGGAGGAATTCTATAGGACTGCATGTCACTAAAATAATTATTGGCTCTCCACAGAAATGGAGTGTTTTTTTTTTTTTAAGTATAAAGCATGTAAAATTGAACCAATTTCACAAAACCTGAATGTATGCATTTTAGAGGCATCATTCTAGATTCTAACATCAATGATGGTTTTGTCATTCATATCAAGCTATGAAGCTACTGAAATAGTATTGCGATGGACACACAGCTCAGAGCATACAAATGAATGTGAAGTTATTAAGCTTGAAGAAGTTAATAGCCCAGCTGAGTAAAGGAAGTATCAAACTTCACGAACCAGTTGATTACAGCTTACTAAGCCTAAGTGACCACAAAAAGGTCATCCCGAATTTAGGTGTAAGAGCAACTTACATCTGAAAAAGTATCAACTACTTTTTTTCCCTCAAAAAGTACAAAATTGGGTAAACATCTCCTTGATTTTATCAACATCTTATGATACCAAAAAAAAGCTACATTAAATGAAAAAAAAAAAAAAAAAAAGGCACACTGACCACTTTAACCAAACTAAGCAGACACATTAGTAAAACTAGATTATCCTGGCAACAAATAAAATACATATTAAACTCATTTATCTAGCTTTCAGATGCAGAGGAGTATCATTTACTCGCAATTATTCTATAAAGCTGAGTCAGTCATAACAACCCAGTTTCACTTGTCACCTTAGCAGAATTAAATGCAGCAATTTTATCATGTTCCAAACCAAGACCTAAATGTATTTATCTCAGAGGTTGGTGATTTATTACCTTCTTATAAATTAAAAGCCATCATTACTGTAACAGTCAAGTATTTATCACTAAGAGTGCTAGCAGGCACAACAATTTAAGTACTTCTCCAGAAGTCTGTTAATGTATCTATAAAGCATATGGGAAAATAATTTCCCAGAAAACTGATATTGTATGTAAAACCTGAAGTGTTTGTGAGGTTTAAAAGGTGTTTTCTTTCTGATGCTAGTGAAGTTAACTCTTGCCCAATACAGAGCATCCATAATCAACTACTGGTTATGGATCCTTTACTGAAATGTTTGAATAGTTTCATGAATGCTTAAGAGATGGTGTTTAGTTCGTGTAATTACTGGAGAAGTGTGTTTGTTATTTTGTCATTAGTGTTTCCCACTAGCAACACTTCAACTTACCTAAATAGGGAATGCAAGGAGTCATCTTCAAGCTGCTAATATAGTCTCTAAGCCTTTTGTAATTATCTTCTTTACTCATAACGTACTCCAACTTCTCAAAGGTGGCTTTATCCTTCCGACTCAATAACTAGGGAAAAAAAAAAAAAAAAAAACCAAAACACAACACAAAAAGCAAAACCAGATGAGCTTAAGTTTGACCATTATGATTTCTCTGATTTCTCTTCTACCCTTATAAGCATGGATTCCTATCTCCACTCACCCACTGTTGTATTTAAAAACCAAATCGCTTTAAAATTATGGCATTTACTCCTTAATGATGAGTATTTGCAGAGTTTACAAACAAAAGTTGCTACCTGGTTGTTAAATTTAAACTATCTTTTGAGGAAAAAAACCCCAAAAATACAAACAGGAAAAACTTTGGTGTCCCGGAGAATCCTTAT
The DNA here is from genome assembly GCA_032466535.1 of Forpus xanthops. Lineage (NCBI taxonomy): Eukaryota > Metazoa > Chordata > Aves > Psittaciformes > Psittacidae > Forpus > Forpus xanthops. Next base: position 7,403 of record JASSUY010038508.1, on the reverse strand, counting down.
GAAATAATGCAAGTTCTCAAAAGACTATGAACTTACACAGAATTAATGCCTTTTCTGCTCCTCATGCCATCCCTTGGCTGGGGTAAACCACAACACAACATTTCTTTGTTATCAAGACTAAGATTTTATACTAAATCCTGCTTCAAAAGCAAAAAAACAAACAAACAAAAAAAAAAAAAAAAAAAAAAAAAAACCCAAATTACAAAAATTGTTCTGCTTTGAAAGCTCTCTCAATGAATAATTTTCCAAAGAACAAAACAATAGCATTAATAGCTGATAAATACCTTTTAACAAAAACTTTAAAAACAATGCGTGCAGAAGTACATATCCATGTACTTGAAAGTTTGGGAACAGAAATTGTGAAAACTTATTTTTAAAACCTCTAGCAGAACTACTGCTGCAATATCACCTGAAAGGCTTCATTTCAATTCATAGTCAAAATTTAAAGAAGGGTGTAAGATGTTCCTACTGAATATTCTGGCAGAAGTCTCAGTGTTCTAGTCCCAGTCACAATTTTTCCCATATAACATCCAATAGCGCAAAACTTACAAGGGTCTGATCACCAAATTCTTTACACATATTCTCTTTTTTCTTTCAGTTAAAGAACATATGGGAACATGGTAGAAGTGTTCCTTCTGCAAATTCACTAGTGAATTCTTTTTACTTGCATTTCCTACCTCATCTTCATGCGGACAGCTAACACACTAAATGCTGGCTTTCAGAAGAAAGTCACTTCTAAAAAAAGTGAACTGTTTCCCAAGACATGCTGATCTCTAACATTCCAGCATAATTTATATCCTTCGCTTTGGCTTCAATATTCAGATGAACAACATCCCCTGTTCATTAAAACTGTAGACATCTGCCAATTGCAATACAAGGAAACAATAGACAGACACGAATTCTTTCCAGTCACTGGAACACAACATTCATCTTTTGAAGTTTATCTCCTCGAAGATGGTTCCACTTTAATCAGCCTAGAGTAGCTTCCATTTAATAATACTCTAAAACATTCTGCCACCATTTGGTGCCTGGAAGACTTCTGTATCTTGCAGACTGGAAGGTAAGACAAGACTAACAGATACATTAATGGCCTAAATTCAGGCTTGAATGCAATTCATTTTATTTTCCTTAAAACAGGATGATTTACACAATCTTGTTCAAGTCTGATACATCATTTCAGGGTCTTTGAATAATCTCTAAACAAGCTGACCCTGTATGACTTTCCTGTGTGCTCATGAAGCAATTCACATCACACCTCCACAGTCTGCATTAATATAGAGAAGTACAGAGAAGCTGAGAACATTTGAAGGGTTTCTGTCAGAGAAGTAATGACCCAGCTATTATTACTTCAGTTTTGAAGCTGTCTCTTTTTCTAAATTATTTTTCTTCATCTGTTTCATAGGCTCAAAGGATGCAAGGAACAGTAGAGATGTACATACACAGAAACAATAAAAGCTAAAGATGATAGTTTACAGTAGCAGGGAAGGATTTGAAGCCTTCCAGACTGTTCTTTGCTTTCTCATTATAGAGTGCCAGCACTGAAGACAACCTTTTGAAATGCAGGAACAGTGATGACGTTTCAGGGCACTGGCGGAGTGGGCAAGATTCATGCACCTAACTTCAGATACTCACTTTCATTGCCCAAGCCTTAGCTAGTCATTTAGACTTCCTTTACATTAAATGAAGTAGAACAGAATATTCCATGAAGTTTCTTGGAAAGATTTGTAATTCAAATTTTGATCAGGGCAAATGATGCATTAGAAGCATTTCTTTTTCTCCAGAGTTCAGAGGGTATGCTGGCAATGAGTGAGACAACTTTCAGACATACTGTCAGAAGGCTTATCTTTTTTAGGAACAACAGAGTACCACACAAATATTTAATGGTTCCACGGTTCCTTTAAACTCTGGATTCCAACCATGTAAAATGATTTGGGTTTTTTTTCTTAGGGAGCGAATATACTTGTAGCTGTTTTCCCAACTTTGAGTTGATTCTGGGCTGCTACAAACTGCCTTAGAAATGGAGGAGAAATCCTTCCATACTGAAGGTTTCAGAACGCTATTGTATAACTTACTCAAATGACTTGGTGATGACTCAAATAATGGCTTGGTTTGCCTTTTCATAACTTTTCTTACTTTTAATATACAGAAAGCCAAAGGCTTACAATTACATTAAGAATTTATAAACTAAATTTCCAAGAGAAAGATAACTGAATCAGTTTGCAATACACATTGCTAGGAACTATCCTGCAACTTGAATTTGCAAAGGCTTATGGAAGATGACAGAAAAACAGAGACTTGCTTGGTATTGTATGAGAAACTGAACACCTGCAGAACTGCAGAAGTTATGTGGCATTTCAGAGGTTGGAAGAGAAGCATACTTTAAAAAATGATATATATTCCAACAGTACATAACATCTTCGTAAGTACAAACTAGCAATTCTAATTGACCAATCAGGAAAAGAAACTGGAGGCTCTCAACTCTGAATGGCAGTAGTTAATACGGTTATATTAATATATGCTTGTAGTTGACATTTCTTTTTTCACAAAACAAACAAACAAATTGGTATCACAATTACCTAAAACTGTTGAAGCATTAATTCATCAACATGACAAAACCAGAACAGAACCTCTTCTTAAGATCATTTTTAAGCGTTAAGTTCATTTAGATCTCTTTAGAGACATTTTTGGCAGTATGAAACAATACCTCACTTGATTGTGTATTTACAAAATGTGCCCAGAATTCTAGACAGGTAACCTCAGGAGAAGTAAGTTATATTAAATTTTGGTAACATTTATCAAATGAACAACTATCATTCAGTTTTCGGACAGATAAATATTTTCTGTAACATGCAAAGATATGCTGACATGTCTTCAGTGGAGTTTTTAGCTCTTTTTAATGATCTATTTTATATGGATCTCTCACATAGCAGTATCTCAGTCACCTGATTATTTCTATCACAGTTGAAAATGTCACAGTTCATTTGTTTATACAGCTGGATAACTACACAATTAGTGGCTGAATCAAGCACAGTGCTCTCTCATATGTGAGGTATCTATGAGCAAAAGTAATTTCCAATGCTCTTCTGATCAAAGATACAACTACACAAAAATAACATTAATTCTAGTTCAAAAAAAGAGAACTTACATAAGTGTTTTCAAAGAACAAAAATCTTTTATAACTGTACAAAAGCAGACCTACAAATACACTGCGTAATGGGGTTGCTGTAGCTATGAAAACAGTTCTGAACACTGAGGAAAACTGCTAGATTTAGTTATCAGTCAGAGAAACTACAAATCTCTTTATGGAAACTGAATCAAGAGTTTCTGGACATCTGTTCTCCATAGCAAAAAAATTTCCAACAGTATAAACCCCTAAATGATTAAAGTATGACCCACTTTGGCATTCATAATTTTCCAGCAACTAAATACAAAATAGCTTCTGGCCAAATTAGAAGCCTCTGCATTTAGCAGAATCTGCAGGGAGCTATTTTTTAAAGGAAAATATTTCTATGCCAGAACGGAAAAAAAATGCAACAGGAAACCATAGACTTAAGAGGCACTAGAAAAATTATGTAAGAGACATTCAAAAATTATTATATTAAAAGTACCTGTAATAAGTATTGCATCCTTGAAAATAAGCCACAGAACGCTGTATTTGCGTAAGACCAAATTAAAACCCCTCCCTTGTCCTGTTGCTCACTTACCGCCCATGTTTTAGTCAGCCTGAAGATTGGAGCACTCTGTAGGCCTGACACAACTGCCATAAGAGCATGCAGATTATTCAGCTCATAGAGTTTCTGAGGATAAAACCACATACAGTAACAATAAGGAACATTCCAAGTGCTTCCAATAATGAATACAGAATAAATAACCTAAAAATGAGGAAATTTTGCATGTTCTAAAATGAAGTTAGAGTGAACTACAATGCACCTATACCACTTTCACAGCATGTCCTAATTTTTCCTTACTGCATCTATTCAGGTTTGGATTACACTATATTAGCTGCTTCATAGCCCATTGAGAACACCTTAAAAAAAAAAACCAAACAAGCCTATATACATATCCATCCTGGGATATACATCAGGAGTGTCAGAATTTTTCTGACCTTCAAACCCAACAAATTCCTTTCATAGTATCCAATAATATTTTAAAGGTAAACATGCCAAAAAGGATAACCCAGTTGTGAAAGATGTAATCATGGCAGCACTTAATGCTGTAAATGCATTTGGCACTGCAGATTTATGTAGCTAGCAATGCTGCATCACAGAAGCCAAGAAAATACTGTTGCAGGTTGAAATCAAGCAGGTAAATTTCAAAAGCCATGTACTTTGAGTACTTCTGACACTGAAGGACAATTTTTAGGATATGACAATTAAAGCGAACTAATAGAATGGAACAATGAAACCAAAACTGAACATAGAATTTTCTTAAAAAACTTCTATAAACACAGCACATAAGTGCATTTTCTTATATATTTGGAATTTCACTCCCCTCTTTTTCTTACCAGCTCTGTCTTCAAACCCAGCAATCTGCCTTGGCCAATTACCTACTGGTTAGTACCATCATGAAAGCTTAAAAATGATCTGGAAGAAAATGCTGTTTCTCAAGTTTTTCTGCAATATCAATTATTCAAACAGCCGCAAGCACCCACTGCATTCAGGCATTTTGGTGAAGCACACACACAAACTGAGGTATTACGCCAAATAAAATACTTTGATAAAAAGAAATGGAACTCAGTCACAATATGGCAAATCCTCTTTAGCCTGTTTGGAAAATTCACAAAAGTAGGTTAGGATTCCAGCTAGAAATGATACAATAATATAAGGAACCCCTGCTATTCAAGAAATCAAAGTGTTTTTTTGTTTTTTTTTTTTTTTACCTCCTTGAAATTCAGCTTACAGAATTTTTATTGATTAGAACACCTTTCATGAGATAACAGGACAAAAAAGCTAGACTACATGCATTGAAACAAAAGTCATAACTAATCAGGATATTGGGAACTTCAGAGGAACGCAACTATTAAAGTTAATTAGTTCATGCATAAAGCAATAGTGTGTGAGATACCATTAAAGAACTCTTATCTACACTACAGATAGCTGTCAGTACTGTGGAGTGAATTTACAGCTCTGAAGAAAAGCTAATTAGTGTGACCTCCAGGAACAATCTGCTTTGATAATAGCTTTGGTGGAAACAGAAAAATCTTTCAAAGGGCACTAACTGCAGGAGCTTCATGTTAGCAGCCATATGTAAGCAAAGCCAAGATAACATACAGTAGGCAAATTAACAGATATAAAAAAAAAACCACCCCATATACATTTTTTTGCTTTTTGTAATTATGATTTTTAGAACTTGTAGGCAAGCAAAACTCAATCAACTAATTGTTAGAGCACATAACTATCAAAGGCAGCAGCATTTCAGCAGACACTGCTGTCTGCAGTCCCCTGATAAGATCAGGCATATGGAGGGTGCTACGCCCATAGCAGAGCCTACAACACCCAGCACTGGCAAGACCTGTCCAAGAGGTAACCAAACCTGACCCCACCTGGCTTCCAAAATTGGTTCTGAACTCTAACAATACAAGTGAACCTGTCCCCTTCTAAGGAGGGGCACAGATCATGAGGCAAAATTTTACATGTTTGTATTTCAAGCAAAAAACAAGAATCGATTTAAAAAAATACATTAGATGAAAATACATTAACTCACCAGATATCAAAAGTTATTTGAGAGATCCTTAGCAGTTTATGACCACAGTATGATTAGCAAAGCTTGTGGAATCCTACAGAATTAGCTTGCTTTGCCCAAATTTTATAGTCAAATCCCACAGAGGTAAAATACTACATTATTAAAATTGTGCATACAAAGACAAAGAAAGCATTTACAAAACAAATATCAAGGTAATTGCAAAAACTTTACATTTCTTTTTGCAGGTAACCTGAGGTGGTCATAGAAGTTAGCTGCAGTAACAGTCAATCACCATCTGACAGCAAAACCTTGAGAAATATTCCTCTCTTCACACTTTGGCCACGACTTTGGTTCATCTATTCATAAGCCAAGATTTGCTGACCCTTTTCTTATGAATGTCAGTCTTAAAGGCTTTCAGTAAAATATCACAGATATCACAGGATGAAAGCTCTAATATGTTTTCAGAAATGATGTATATTAGTTATATTTTTGAAACAGTATTTATTAAGCTGATACCATTCATGACAATTTGAGTAAGACATAAAAGATAACTTCCTTCCAATGGTAAAAGCAAACAAACTATTTCTGTTCTGACTGGTGCTGTTTGAACTAATTTTACAGTTTGAACAGACTTACACAGCTTTTTGGTTCAATCAACATTAGAAAACACATCCAGCAAATTATGTTATCTAATAATAATAATAAGCAATATCTGAAACAAGGCATCTTCACTTTTCGACAGTTAAACTATTTGTTAGGGTTTTGTTGTAAACAAAGGCTTCTATTTCAGGACTTGGGTCTGTCACTGTTTCTGAAATCTTTGTTAAATGCAGAAACCAAACAGCTATTCATGTCAGCAGATACAACCACAGCTAAATCAGGTATCAGATAAATATTTACCCACATGTATTTTTGAACTGACCACCTTAAGTATAAGAACTATCATGGTGAATCCCACAGTCACCCCTCAATGCAAATTCTTACCTTTGCAGTTTTAATATAGTGGCTCAAAACCTCAGCTCTTATTTTTAAAGTCTGTGCATGCAGAATCTCTCTAACAACCCAGAAGCTTACCTAAAAAGAAGGAAATTTGCCTTTTTAAAATACAGAGCTTCAAAATTATTCTTTCAATGTATTACTCAGGAAATAAAAATATTCAAAGTATCTCAGCACTCAGTTTCTACCTGTAGTGCTGAATTCACACTACAAGATGCAAATCATTATAACTATAAAATCCCAAGCAATATAACCCAGATATTAATAAAAAACTTTCTTCAATGTGTTTTGCTAAGTCATTGTACTCGTTCTTAACCAAGGTACCTTCCAGCATTACATGGTGAAGCACTTGCTTAAAATCAAATTCATAAATCCAACTTGCATTTAGAATTCAATGATATATCTTATGTTGTTCCAACAACTGCATGTCCTTTTTATGTTGAGGACACCAGAACTGCACATAATACTCCAAGTGAGGTCTCATGAGAGCAGAGGGGCAGGATAACCTCCTTCGTCCTGCTGGTCACACTCCTTTTGATGCAGGATACAATTGGCTTTCTGGGCTGCAAGAGCACACTGCAGCCAGCTCACTCTGTTTCTCATCAACCAACACCCCAAGTCCTTCTCCTCAGGACTGCTCTGAATCTCTTCTCTGCCCAACCTGTAGCTGTGCCAAGGACTGCTCTGCCTCAGCTGTAGGACCTGGCACTTGGCATGGTTAAACT
>JASSUY010038507.1:97226-107990 GCA_032466535.1 Forpus xanthops | reverse complement strand
CGTCCCCCGGCGGTGCGGTGCGGTGCGGTGCGGTGCGGGGCCGCGGCGGGGAGGGAGGGACTCGGGTGCGCAGGCGGCGGATCGTCGCCGCCTCCCCGGGAGCGCGGCTGCCACCACTATTGATTTCAGAGGATGGACTGAATTTCCTGGGATTTCCATTAGGAATTGAAGGGGGGCGGGGGGGAAGGGAAAAGGAAAAAAAAAAACCAAACCAACCCAGCCCCAAAAGCAAAGCCGTAAGCACGCAGGGTAGCCAGGCAGACATGGATATGAGATGGCACTGTGAAAACTCGCAGGTAGCTGCTTCTCTCACAGCCGATGCAGAGCCCAGGCGAGGCACTGCAGCATGCAGGGTTTAAGATGCCATTAGGCTGGAAGCGAGGAGGAGAAAGGAAAAAAAAATAAGAAAAAAGAAAAAAAGGCATTTGCACCATTTGCACTGATTACTGAAATTGACTTTTATTATTATTATTTAAATTAAAATAGATCTCCTTGGAGATTGCATGTCATTAATATTAAGATCAAATGTGTGCACGATACCTGTTTTAAATTCAGAAAAAGCTTTTAAATTGAATTAATTTCTTTTCTTCTCTGCTCCAAGATAATACAGCTTCGGTACCCAGAGCATGGATGCTTCTGCTTTTTCTCTTTTGCTTTTTCTAAGCAATAGAGCTAGGGTTTATTTTTTTAGCATGTTGGCTCCAAACAAGAGTAAAGGAAAGGAGAATTATGCAGGATCAAATAAAAGCATGAATAAAACCTGCTTCAAATAGTTGCCAGCCTGCTTTCTTTTTATTAATCTAGCAATTATTTTGGCTTAAATGGTGCTTAAACCCTGACCATGCATGCTTCTCATTTTGGCTCTGTGTGTATGTGTGTGCGTACGTTATGTGTGTATTTGTGTTGATTTGATCTTCTTTCAGTGAGCGTTTGCACAACTGGGATTACTGTGAGTTACATGCATGTTTTGATAAGAAAAAATTGCATAGCAATGAATGACTGTATCTGATTGACTAATATTTCATGATATATAATGCAAAGTAACTTCATTTGTTAAGGAAGTTCATTCTAATCTCTTGGGGGGTGGAGGGTAAATTGCTGCATGTTTATGACAACAAAAGTGTCTATTTTTTAAAGATCAGTGGTTTATTTGCTTGTTTCTAAGACTGAAGAGCAAAGGGGGGGTCTCTATCTATCTCTTCATCTCTCCATTTATTTATTTATATCAAACCCCCAAGGCATCTGATTTAAAAGAGCTTCACTTCCAAAGCTTGCCATATTACCTGAAAACAAGCAGAGAGGTTCTGTGTTGTTTGTGAGGGAGCACTCAGCTCCTCTGGGGAAGTGCCTGATCTTTCCTGGCTCCTTATTCATACCCAAAAAGAGTTAAAATGCCGCATGGTGCACGCACTCTGGTGCCTGTGTGCACCATGGGAATTCTGCTGGCAAAACAAGATCTGGCACCAGGTGGGACATGGGGTATATTGTGATAATGGGCAAAAACAAAGGTAAGGGTTGCCAAAAGAGGTAAAGAGGCTTGTAAACCCTTTTATCTGAACATAAATGTCTAATTTTTCTAATTTTCCCCTCATTAGGAAGAAAGGAAAGGGGTAAAGCTTTTCTGATATGTTGTTGTCTGTCAGATGACTCTGAGAATAATAAAGTAGGGGAGACAGTTGTTCAGGTTTGTCGCAGTTTACAGGTTGGAACTGTTGTGTAGAGAGGAGTGATGGGTTTGGGGGGGCTTTTTTCATGATTTTGAAAGGGTTGCCTGCTGGCCTGGATCCAAGCTACCCTTTTTACTGCTGTTGTGAGGATCATACCTTGGCATGCTGGGTATAGTGTCTAATCCTGTTTGTGTTCATTAGCTGGTCTTCCTTACAGTTGTGCTGTTAAGCCATTTGTTTAATTGTATGATTTTAAACCACTTAATATGCAGCTCTTATTGCTCTGGGATGACCCATACCTTGTTTTGCTCTTCGCATAGTGTCTTACACCCCCCACCCAAAATAAACTATTTTGGGTGGTTAGAGTTTTCCTGTGCCGAATGGTTCTGGCCTGTTGGTATTTTAAGCCACTGTTGAAGTTCAGGCTGAAAACTTTGTGAATTAAGTTTTCCATTCCCAACTCTGTTCCTAATAGTCTCCCACATCACCTAGGCATCATATATAATTTGACACAGCTGACAGCATCTACTTAAAGAAGCTTAGGGCTGAGCCAGAGTGGAAATTGAATCGCATCTCGACTCCCTAGTATTAATGAGCCTTCCAGGTCAGCACAGGAGTAATTGCCAGGGCAGCCTGAGGAATTGCCCATTAAACCTGCCTAGATGGTAGCTCACCTGTGGAGAGATGCATCCGGCTAACGTCTACAAAATGAATTCCATTTGCTTAATATAAGGTCTGCTGGAGTTATGAATATCTCAAAAGCCAACATGTGGTCTCAAGTTTAATATCAAGTCATTTTCCTGGTATTTTAAGATTGATTATAGCTAAGGATAGTCAGATTTGCCTTAGCTGTGTCTGAAAAAGAAATTCACATGAAAATCTGGTTGGTGGTTGTATCCTGAAGGGCAAGCCTGTATTTCTGTAAAGGTAGAATTTGATCTAAAGCATTGTGGCATAAAGCAGGAAAGGAAAAGTTCATGTTGTCCATGTTCTTTAGTCCTTGAGGTGTCTGCACATTTTAAATAACCCCTTAATTAGTCAAAGTTTGTATACACCAGAGCAACCTGATGAGGTGAGCAGCTGGACCTTTAAATCTGAAATCAATATTCAACAGGAATTCAGAGGAGGCAAACAGCCTAAGGACAATGTTTAAAAACTCAACAAGAATGTATGTCTTGGAGTAATGCTGATGTAGCAAGAAATCCCAGTCACAGTGAGAGGGGATTTTTTTTTTTGACCTTGTATATTTGAGATGACATAAAAAGTTTGAGCTGTCAGCATGGCTTTACTGCGAGAAGAAAACACAGAGGAGCTTCAACCATCCTCTGCTGAAAGGTACCCACATATAGTATCAAAGATCAGGGATGTACAAGAAAGATGCTTTAAAGTAAAAAATCCAATTCTTCTGAGCTTGCTCTGTGCCAGGTAGGTGATTGAACAAAAATGCTGTCATGAGGATAGTTGGGTGACACAGATGAGGGGCCAACCTAACCTGCTTCGGTCCAAATAGGAAGTACCCTTCAGGAGATCTTGGACCACTACCTGTTCATCTATCCTCTTTCTCTTCACAGCTACTGAAAATCATGGTGTTTTTTTCAATGGCCACAAAAACTATAGCAACTCCATGTTGGAAAAGGATTTCTCACTCTACTGACATCGTTCTGCCTTGGGTGACCCACTGCCACTACTTAGAGCAATTGTTTTCCCTCCTTAGAGCTGTTTATGTATTCACACTGTTGTCACACTGTGGTGTCACAACTTGGTTGGGTTGAGTGTATATAAAGAAATCATGAAGATAAATAGTTGAAGAAAACATCAAATTCAGTCTTAGCCAACGAGAAGCTCAACAGTTGGAAGTTGGTGATAAAGAGTAAATGGTTTTCATAACCTTTTGTTACCATTTTCAGTAGCTTGAAATATTGTAGAATTGTTCTTAGTTGTGTATATTAATATGTTTAGTCATTCTATTTTATTTCATGTTACTCTAGTGAAGTTTTTTTTCAGTGACTTAACTGCTCATCCTTTCTGACGCAAAAATCATTTTACACTTGTTTTGCACCTTCAGCAGAAGTAACTTTGGATGTCTGACTCCATTGTTGTCCCTTTGATTTTACATTTCTGACATAGATTGAACAGCCATGTGGTAGCTTGGCCTGTTCTTGTCCTGACATGAATTGTAAAGCCATGTGGTAGTCTGCCCTGTTCTTCCTCAAAGTAGCAGGTCCTGGGAAAGTCTGACAAAAGCATGAGAGGTTGCTCTTGCAGGGGAGCTTGAATGATGGCAGTATTTTGCTATGCTGTTCTGCATTGCCTCTCTCTTTTTATCTTTGTCTGCATCTGAAATGTATTTTATTTTTCCCTGTGGGATGCATAATTAGATCTAGCTATATAGTCACACACAACTAAATAGGGCTAATCTTATTTTTCTGATCGTATCTTGCTGTCCCTTTTGGGTGAAACTTCAGGTAATGCTTCCAATCTGAGTACTATATCAAGATGAGATAGAGCAGGGGCAAAACTCAGTCAAAAGCTTTTTGAAAGGGTATTGGCCAACTGTACAACAAGTAGCCAACGAAGCCCTCACATTAAGGAGTAAAGCGTAGTTTTTAGTTCCTCATTCATGTTACAATTACTTAGTAACAGCACCATGACAGCAAATGAACAGACACCAATTTACTTCGCATATAACACTAGTATATAAAAGGTAAATACTGGTATTAAATGGGAGGAATGCATTGCACGTGGGGAAGCTGAGGAATGGGTGCAGTGGAGTTTGACGAAGGACAAGCCTCTGTCATGTTTCAGAGCAGTGAGATGGCAGCGAGGAGGAGGTGGGAGACCTCTCAGCCACTATCACAGCAGGCCATTTAAAAAAGTCCCCTCCAGTAGGCTCCACTCCCAAATGCAGATATGGTCTGTGAGGTTGACGTCAATGTGAAGCGCCATATCCTGGGCAAGCTCACTTCTCCCAGCCCATGCCAGCTTCACAGTGGTTTGCAAAGCCAAGCTAAAAATGTAGCTTGTGATTTCAGAGGATGTCCATCTGTACTGAACAGCCTGAGCAGCCCCAGGCCCTCGCCGAGGCCTGTGTCTGCTGTATCCTGCCTGAGCATTGGTGACCGATAGCAGCATGCGTTACATCAGTGCCAGAAGTAACTCTCCTCTCATCCTAGGCATAAAGGGCACACTGCTAGGGCACTGCATCCTTACTTGTCTTTAGGCTTAGCTCTAAGATACACAGTTTGTGTCCTTTAAATTAGTTTAAACTCAGTCTGGATCAGTGAGAGATCTCCTTCTGGCACACTTAGTGTGTATTGGATTATGGCTGCTTGTTCAGTTCTGGCTAGGAAGAGACTTTACAGGACAGCCTTCTTGTTACTCCTTTCTACTTCTTGAAGTTATTCTAGCTAACTTAACAGATGGTAAGATGTTTCTGCTTTCTCTTGCAGCAGTCAGGGCTTGTGAAAAGGCAGAGACAATCAGTGTAATTTGTTTCTTTATGCCTGTATCAAGCACTACATTGCCAGCTGAACCTTTTTTACCTAGAGGCATAACAAAGTAAGACTCCAGAGAAGCTGTGGCTGCCTCATCCCTGGCACTGTTCAAGGCCAGATTGGATGGGGCTTGGAGCAACCTGATCTAGTGGAAGGTGTCCCTGCCTGTGTCAGGGGATTGGAACTGGATGAGCTTTAAGGCCTCTTCCAACCCAAACCATTCTGTAGTTCTTCCATCAGCTATGCTGAGAAATGTCATCTTCACCAGCCTAACTCTTCCCTTTGCAGGTTTACCTGTGCAGCAAGCATCTATTCCCCTTTCTACTGGGGATGTCTAGGGAATAACTTAAGTAGTAGCAGAGATATTTGAAAAGGCTGCAAAGGCGACCTTTGCAAAATACTCCTTCAGAGTTGCTGGTGATGATGTGTAAGGCAGAAAGGATACAGATTGACATTCAAACCTCACTGTTTTTCTGCAACAGATGTTACAAAGGAAATAATAGTAACTTTTAAGGCCATCTGAATGTATCTGTCACTTTGTCTGATCTTTGTTTTCTGGCTGTCTAAAATAGCCAAATGAGATGGTTGGCCTCGTCCTGAAAAAGTCTGAGACAATATTTTTTTCATCCAAACTGTCTGTAATACCTGTTCCCCATTGCTATATAGGTGATTTATCTGAACCAGGAAAGAGGAGCAGTTTTTACAGCAGTGGGAGCATTCTTCCAGTGTGCAGCCACTGCAGGGTGAGGATCTCTGTCAGCTCATCCTTGACCCTTGCTCCTGCTATGCATTGTGCCAGGACTGACTTGACTGCTCTAGTAGACTTTGTGTCATTCTTTTGATAGCTTGGTATCCAGGCAGCTTCAGGGATTAAAGACATCTTTTCAACCTCAGGTATTGTTATATGTGGAAATAAAGTAACTGAAAGTAACATGCATAAATGATTTAAAAATATAGTGGAAGTAATTCCCATGGACAGCCTACCTCAACTGTAATTTGTTTCAGTTCCAAGAGAAGATTCTCATTTATTTGTGATTAATTAGACAGAACCACCTGAGATTACTGAATAAGATGACCCCAGAAGATAGCACTGTTCCCCTTGAATGAACTATAAACAGCTTCAGTTGTTTATCAGACTATTAGTGCATAACATATGCCTGTACTACTGATGAGCTATAGACAGCAAAATGGGAAGACGTTGCCTTAGCTGTAACTATAGATGAAGCTGTGAAGAGTGTTGGTTAAGCAGTGCTCTCTCACAATGTGGAAAGTGGTGTGATTCAGAGCCTAACTTGAGCCTGCACCTCTCTTACCCAAGGGCTTGGCATTGTGTACCCTATTCTTTCTGGACCTACTTCCTTGACAAATCAGTGTGTGATTGCAGGATGAGGATGGTGCCTGTTTTTTTTAGCTTAAATGTAGAAACTTCTATTCCTTCATTTATTTCTGAGAACTTCATGTTCCTCATTCATTTATGAATATGCCAGATAATTTCTAGGGTTTAACTGAATTAGAGGATCCGAGCAAGAATTGAGCACTAACCTCCACCAATGCACGATCTCTCTGGCTGAGGGAGCCAGCCAGGTCTGGATATTGAACCGGGAAAAACACAGGCTTTATTCCAAGGATCTCTGATTTTGTTAGATTGTCTATACAGAGCAGGTGGCTGGCTGGCTATCAGATACATTTTAAGAGTTGAGATTAGAGTCTTTCTCAGGGAAGTTTTGTTTATCTCACTACCGCAGAGGTCACATCAGGGGAAACAGTGGTACTCTCCTTACCATCAATGTCATATCAATTAAAATCTCAAAATAAGAGTCTTGTAACTGTCTCTGCTGCGCTTGTTAGTGCTGTCTTCTTTTTATTTTTGAGCCTCATTTACAGTGGAAGACTGAGTGTTATACTCAGATTTCAGAGCCAGCACCCCACTGAAACATCTGGGAGCGATACTTGCTTCTTATGTCTGTTGTTATTTTCTGGCTAAAAAGAACTGAAACAGCTGAGCATCATTGCATCTGTCCCTGCTCCTCTGGAACTGCACACTGGGCTAGTAGCTCACATGCAGTCGTCCCAGTTAAAGAGAAGCAATAATCCCCCTGTACTGGGCACTATGAGGCTGCGCCTCAAATCCTGTGGTCAGTTTTGGGCCCTTCACAGCAAGAGAGATATTGAGGTACTGGAGCAGGTCCAGAGGAGGTCAGTGGAGCTGGTGAAGGGTCTGGAGCACAAGTGTGACGGGGAATGGCTGAGGGAACTGGGGGGATTTAGTGTGGAGAAGGCTCAAGGGGGGCCTTATAGCTCTCTACAACTGTCTGACAGGAGAATGGATTCAGGAGGTGGCTGGTCTCTGCTCCCAAGGAACAAGGAATAGGACAAGAGGAAACACCCTCAAGCTGCACCAGAGGAGGTTTAGACTGGGGACAGGGACAGTTTCTTCCCTGAAAGGTCACTCAAGCATTGGAACAGACTGCCCACGGCAGTGGTGGAATCACCGTCCCTGGAAGTGTTCATAACCCGTGTAGACGAGGTCCTCAGTGACATGGGCTAGTGGTGGCCTTGGCAGTGCTGAGAGAACGGTTGGACTTGGTGATCTTGAAGATCTATTCCAACCTAGCTGATTCTATGATTGAAGCCATATCAGTGTAAAGGGGAAGTGATCTCAGTGCAAGAGCCTACCTCCAATATGTTTTGAAAACAAAGGAGCCAGTACCATATAACCATCCGTCAGCAGGATCTTGCAAGCCTGGTGCCTTTCAATCCTGCCTTTGCATGCTATGCCCCTGAGGAAGGCAGCCTTCCCAAGATCACACTCCACTGTGCTCTTATGCTTGGAAAACTGATGAAGGTTTGTTCAGAATAAGAAAGTGAAGAGCCTCTGAAAGGATTTGTTCCTCAGCAGGTTACTCAGTAGGCTACAGCTGTGGAAGTCACAGAGCTATAAATTAGACTTGTCAGGACAGTAATTGTCAGCTTCTCATTCAAAACAAGACCCTTTGTGCGCTCACTCTGTGTGTGTGTATTTTCATACATGGACTGAGTTGTAAAAGCATTTGATATGTAATCTCCCATTTTTTTCTGCAGTGATTCAGCTATGGAGGACATCTTAAATATTTAAGACTGATCATTCGCAGCGCTAAGCCCTAATACAAGAGGAAAAGATTGTATTGGAGTAATCTGATTTCAGGCAGACATGCTACCCTGAACTGCTCGGTTGATACTTTCCTCAAGAACAGTCTGTAACACACTGTAGTAAATACTAATTAACGCGTTGGAGGTGGTAGAAGAGAGAGGAGACCACAAAGATGATCAGAGGGCTGGAGCACAAGGCTAAGAGAGGTGGGCATGTTCAGTCTGGAGAAGAGAAGGCTCCAGGGAGACCTTAGAGCAGCTTCCAGTGCCTAAAGGGACCAACAAGAAATCCAGAGAGGGGCTTTTGACAAGGGCCTGTAGGGGCAGGACAAGGGGGAATGGCTTTAACCTGACAAGGCTTTAAACTGATTTATATTAGACATTAAGAGGCAGTTCTTGCCTGTGAGGATGATGAGGCTCTGGCACAGATTGCCCAGAGAAGCTATGGCTGCCCCATCCCTGTCAGTGTCCAAGGCCAGGTTGGATGGGGCTTGGAGCAACCTGCTCTAGCAGATGTGTCTGCCCATGGCAGGGGATTGGAACTGGATGAGCTTAAAGTCCCTTCCAACCCAAACCAGTCTGGGACTCTGTGGTGATTAAATAAAATGTCAAAAGTTGTAACATTTCTTTACATGAGCCAGTGGCTCATGAGATGAATCCATGAAACATAAAGCTTTTTGGGGAGAGAGCTTGGGGATTTTAAAATGAAGTCAGGTTTTAACCAGATTCTTTGCAAGGTTTAATGAAGTATATATCCCTTCCGGTTTGCTCACCCAGTGTAGCCATAAGGAGCTGTTAATATTAACTGTGAAAATTGTATGGTAGAACTTGGAACGTGCAACTAAACAGTTGGAGCCTTGAATGTCATAATGTCAATTTTCCATGTCAGAAATAACATTTCAAAGGAAAGGATGCAAGGTAGACTGGAACACATACAACTTAGCAAGGTCTTAAAGCCTTTTCAATATGAAACTTCTTGGAAGGAAGAAAAAGGGCTGAAAAGCTTATCACTACAGGACTGGGGTGGGGTTTTTTTGAATTAAGAGAGGATAGTGAGTTGGAATTGCTGCAAAACCTCAGTCTGTGAATAAAGAGCGCTAAAATGCTGCCTAAAAAAAGAAAAGGAGAAAGCTAGAAGAGAATGGTATCCACTATCTGAAGGGGGCCTATGAGGATGGTGGAGGGAGAACTGTCATCATGGACTGTAGTCACAACACAAGGGATGATGGGTTCAGACTTAAACAGGGGAGATTTAGATTGGCTATGAGGAAGAAATTCTTCCCTGTGAGGGTGCTGAGGCACTGGCAGAGGTTGTCCAGAGAAGCTGTGGCTGCCCCATCCCTGGCGGTGTTCAAGGCCAGGTTGGACAGGGCTTGGAGCAACCTGCTCTAGTGGAATGTGTCGCTGCCCGTGGCAGGGGGTTGGAACTGGATGGTATTATGGTCCTTTCCAACCCAAACCATTCTGCGATTCTCTGATTCTAACAATGATAATGAGGTCCAGACCAGTTTTGCTGCAGGCTGTCACTTGCAGATTTATGGTTGGGACCACCTATGGAAACTATACATCTGTGAGAACCTGGGGGAGAATCTTGAGGTGTGTGTTGATAAGATGGTCGGGCACAATGCCACTGAAAAAAAAGATGCCAGAAAGAGGAGTGGGAGTGTGTGCATGTTCTGGCATTTGCCTCCATGCTGTAACAGCAGCAGGATTGGGTTTTAAACTCCCAATATATGGAAAGAGTCTCCACCCATCACTGGCGGAGGAGAAATGTCACAGCCTTTTCCAGCCAGCAAAATTCCAGTTCAGTTAAGAGAGACAGAGGACTGAAGGCAGGGGAGTCTAAGTCAAGGCACAGATTTTAAATGAGAACTCATGGTGGTTCATTCACCCACACAGGAGCTTACTCATACTTACCTAAGATGAGAACATAAGACTGAACAGAAATTTCTGGGTTGTAAAGTCCAGTCTGTTTCCAAGTTTTCCTCCAGCATTACAATTTTATAAAAACTACTATCTAGCAGTAGATGCATATTAGAGGGTTACAGGCAGGAATAATTGCCCAGCACTGCTCACTTGGCTCTTGGAATTAGTTGTTTAGAAATGCTAAGCAGGGAACTCTTTTTTCTGTTTTGTTTTTCTGTCATTTCAGTAGGCATTGTCTTAATACAGCAAGACCAGAACAAAGCATAAGCATAAATTTAGTTATACACCACAATGAGAACTTGCGCTGCTGACAGAGGCTAAGCTCAGTTCTTTTTATGAGACATTTTTCAGATGCTTCTTTCCTGACACCAGCAATTTTCAAGTCACTGATGCCTTCCTCAGCATTGGTGTTTTTTAAAAGTCATCACCATTTTGTGTCTGTTATAATAAGAGTAAAACACGGGGGGGGGGGGGGGTAACAGAAGTGTTATGTTCTAGTTCGGCATATAGAATCATAGAAGCATAGAATAGTTAAGGTTGGAAAGGAC